>SKCR01023725.1:0-153653 GCA_019454045.1 Zanthoxylum bungeanum | reverse complement strand
AGATCCAAAGTGCTTCTATTGCTGCCTCAACTGCAGTAATATTCCGCTTTTGTTGTTTATTCGGCAACAGTATCTTGCTTGGAAGATTTCCAGCTCACTGCTCCGTTATTCAAACTATATAGTAGGGGTGTTCACGGGTCGGGTCGGGTTTTTTTCGATTTTTTTTTACCCGATCGGGTCGGGTCATTCGGGTCATTTGACCCGAAACCCAAAATTTAAGCAGCTGACCCGCGCGGATCGGGTCAAAAAATCACGGGTCGGGTCGGGTCACCATAATATATTATAAATATAATATATATTTTTTTTGATACAAATTTTTCATGATATGTGTGTGGTTGCAATGATAAAATCTTTAGTTAATAACTACTAAATCTCAAGTTCAATTCCCATTAACCACATTTTTATTTTTAAAGGAAATTAATCAAAATTTTCGGATTTGAGCCTGCTGGGATTCGAACTTGGGGCCCTTTGTTGACCAAACATTTACTTTGCCATTCCGACTACAATTGTTTCTTGTTAAAATTATATCATAACAAATATATATTATAATTATATCGGGTCAGGTCAGACCCGACTTTTCTGACCTAAACCCGTGACCCGATCCGAAATTTCGGGTCGGGTCGAAATTTTACAATTTTTTTTATTGGACCCGCGCGGGTCGGGTTCGGTCGCGGGTTGACCCGACCCTATGAACACCCATACTATATAGTACCCTTATTGCGACTTACAGTCGTTATTTTCGGTTTGGAAACTTACAACGGTGAACCCAATCACTTCAAGTTCTCATCCTCCATAACTTAAGAAAGCATCCTTAGTTCGTCTAAGATATTAAAGGATGTTCTTAACATCAATCCAGTGACCATCACTCGGATTAGACCGATTGTGACTCCATATGCTCAAAGCATATGAGACACTAGGTCACATACATATCTTTCAATGTACGAGTTCTCAGAGAGTGCCAATAACTTTTAGATCTATCCCAGTAGATCTTTATTCCTAGAATAAAGGTTGTCTCTCCCAAGTATTTTACGGAGAATTTTTATGAAAGCCAAGCTTTCACCGATTATATTATGGGAATGTCATTTCCAAGAAATGATATATCATTATATTTAGGACAATCATTGTCAGTGCGCTCCCACTAACCTTCTTATATACACAAGAATCATTTTCATTTTGAATTAAATCATATACCATTATGATTACATCAAAACGATAGTTCCAAGAACGCAATGCTTGCTTCAATCCATAAATGGATCGAATTAACTTGCAAACCCTGTTTGCTTGTTTTGGTACGGAAAAAACCGTCAGGATGTTGGAAACATCCTCCAAAAGGTTTCTGTTTAAGGAAAGCGATTTTGATGTTCAGCTGCCATATTTCATAAATGAAACATGCAGCATTAGCAAGCATTATCCAAATGGATTTAATCATGGCAACGATTAAAAGGTTTCGTCGTAATCGACAAAATGTTGATAACGATACCTTTTCGCTACAAGCCTAGCTCAGTACGTTGGTATGTTGCCATCCATGTATGTCTTCTTTGAAGACTTATATAGTACCAATAGGCACAATGCCTTCCGGTACAACAACCAATGTCTAAACTCGGTTGGTATACATGGAATCCATTTCGGACATCATGGCACTTTGCCATAATAGGGAATCGATACCTTGTATCACTTCCTTATACGTAGTCGGTTTGTCTTCCTCAAATAAGATTGACATCTACATGAGGTGAGATCAGAAACCCATACCTCCCAGGTTGTTTTCTGACTCTCTTCGACTTACGCGGTTCTTGTGTATTCGAAGTTTGTGGTAAAATTTCATCTCTGATGAACTGTTTGTGTTCCGTTAAGGAATAGATGCCTAGAATAGTATTACTCTGATTTTCATCGAGTTTTACTTTCCTCTCACTTACCACTGCATATAGGTATTCCTCTTAGGAAAACTGCATGGAGAACAACAATTACATTGTTCTCTTGTGAGTTGTATAAGTACTATACTTTGGTTTCCCTTGGATAACCTACAAATTAGGCACATATCCGATTTGGGTTTTAGTTTGGTATCATCCAACATATGCCCAGCATTCCCAAATCTTCAGGAATGAGAAAACTCTGTTTCTTTCCTGTTCAAATCTAATATGAAGTCTGTCTAACAGTTTTTTATGGAACCTTATTCAAAATAAGTGTTGCATTATTTTATACGTATCCCTAAAAGGAAAATGGTAGCTCAGAGCGACTCATAATTAACCTTATCATGTCCAACAAAATTTGGTTTCTCCGTTTGGACACACCGCTCAATTGAGGTGTTCCGGGAGGAGTCATTTGTGAAAGAATACTATACTCTTTCAAGTAATTGAGAAACTTATTGCTTAAGTATTTTCCACCACGGTCTAACCGTGACGATTTAATACTTTAGCCGATATGTCTGTCTACTTCGTGTCGAAACTCTTTGAATTTATCAAAAGTTTCTGATTCGTGTTTCAAAAGAAACACATAACCATAATGCGATGCCACATCCGTAAAGGTTACTAAGTATTCATATCTACCTCTAGCCTAGCTAGACATGGGCCCACTTACGTCACTATGAACGAGGGCTAACATATCGATGGCACTTGCACTTTTACCAAGTAAAAGGTGTTTTAGGCACTTTGCCTAATAAACTAGATTCGTAGACATCATTTGAATTAGAATCAAATCCGTCCTAGTATCCACTCTTCGAAAGTTTGGATATACGAGTCTTGTTTAATGTGTCCCAGACGACAATGCCACAAATAAGTCTCATATGATTTATTCAGTTTGAGCTATTTGTTTGTCATGTCATATGTATGAGATTTATTTATATTCAAAATTTAAATACTGTTATTTACATCTAATGTGTTTATCTCAATATCATCTTTATAAAATAAAACACTTAGTGTTCTAGAATATAAAGGTATACCCGCAACGGGTTAAACTTAGATATAGAGATAATGTTTCTAATCAAACTAGGTATATTTTAACAGTTTCCTAATTTATGTACATGCCCGAAGGGTAGTTCCTAAACTTAGGTTTCTACGGTTAAAACAGCTACTGTTGTCCCGTTTCCAACTCGCAAATTGATCTCAACTGAAGTCAGTCTCTTGTTTATCAGCAGATTTTGCATATCAGTACATATCTATGTACCACATCTAGTATCAAAAATCCAATTTTGAAACTAATAGTGAACATGTTTATGACAAACATGCATGAAGCCGGAGCCTTGCCCGTCTTCTCTTCCTTCACGTCTGCCTTGTCCATACGGCAGTCACGCTTCCAATGCCTGTTTGTCACAGTTTAGGCAGACATCTTGGGATATGTCATTTGTCTTCCCAGAAGACTGTGATGATTTTGCCTTTGCCCCTTTTAGAAGCTCTGGCTCTGCCTCATTGAGCATAGCCGTCAACTCTCCAAGAGTTTACTCTTGGTTCATAATGAACCTGCCCCAGCTTTCGGGTAGAGACTATAAGATCAAATCTTTGGTAGTCTCGGCCACGTAGGTAATACCCAGCTAACCTAGCTGATCGATGTCAGTAATCATTGCGACACTTAGTGCTCGACAGATGTACCCTCTGACATACGTGAGTGAAAGAGCTTCTTTTTCAATTTGTACTTCTAAGATCTAAGAATAGATCTATGAAGATCTTTAATTTCAACATCATGTTATAAGGATCTAATCCTTTAGTCTGACGACAGAATTAAAGTGTCATTGCATTAAGCATAATAGATTGAGCACTAAAGTTATCATCACATGAATCTTCCAAAATCATGTTCTACTATTTGCTCAACTCCGGGCTCAGGCCCAAAGGTTGCTCTATCAAATAGAATAACTTCTCAGTTCCCAGGACTATCTTGAGGTTTATTCCCAATTTGAAAATTAAAGCCACTTAAAGACATTTTCACCTAGGATTATGTTTTAAACGCTAATCTTTCAGTAATCTTGATTTCAATAGTCCAACTATCCAATCACGATTTTCGGGTATAATTAAATATAATGATTACTATAGTTTAACTATATAATCAACTATAATTTGATTGGTTAAATTCAAATATATAGATTACTATAATCCAATTATATAATCAACTATAAGTGAAGTAGTTTGAATACAGTCCAACTGTTTATTTAAAACAACAATTAAATATTAGTCCAACTAATATATTTAAATAATGACGTAAAATGAAATGAGCGCGTATTGGCAAGTATCTAAATGAAATTGCAAATTTAATAGTTGCCTTCCACTATTTTTCGGCGAGCCTCTAACCCTCTGTTGAGTACTCGGGAAACCTAGTTTCCTAGTGGGCTAGGATCCCGCTAAATAACACACAACCTTGACTTTGGCCAACAAGCTGTATCATATTTAACTAGGTAGATCTCTAAGATCAATTGGATCTCATCCAATTCCTAGATCCAGTAGGTGGACATCCAAATCCGAAACATATATATAATATATGCCAATATATCTGATATATTCGCTAACTTTTTTCCTCTGAATCAATTAAGCCTTGGCTTTGGCATAACAAACTTAATGATTCCAGTTAAGCGGGACCCATTGACCTTGGAAAGCTTCGTAATCGATGTCGATGGACAAGAAGTGATCTTGACTTTGGCCAACAAATCAAAAACTGGACAAGACATGCGATATGGAACAAAGCCTTCATGATTCAAACACATCCGCGATGGACAAAGGTCTTGACGATGGCCAACAAACCAGTGCCAGTCTTGGATCTTGAGAATGAATCATTCAATGGAAGGAAAACACTTAATATTTGTTGAGGGTTTTTCGCGTAATTGGCAACCAATTAATTATCTTTGATTAGGTCTCATCATACACCCTTAAGCATGCATTTTAAAAGCATAATAAGGTGCGGTAAATAAATTAATAATGATATGCGGATAATATTTAAAACAATTTGTTCCTAGAACAAATCTCTCCATTTCCTCTCTCCCGGCTAGCACTATTCTTACTTCTACCCAATTACATAACACTTCTAAAGAAACCTCATTTACATTGAGGGGAATAGGTGAGAAGAGAAATTCAAAGAATCAAGAGGTAATAGGCTGGACACGCAGGTCCAATTTAATAAATTCTAAATTTATTACAACAATTTCAAAAATTGCCCTCACCCATCTAATATCCATCTGATATACATTATTCATACATCACATCCATGTATTCACACAAAGTATGTTATCAATCAATCTAATCCAATTAATTAATCTTTGATTAGTGAGCATCCAATGTTCAAACAACGATTTGATTTGCGCGAGTCCAACTCGTTTTAAGAACAAGTACTCAAAGTACGAATTCTTGAATTATATCAAACTACAATATTAAATCCAATTTAATTTGTATTCAATACTAATTCTTTATTAATGAGCCTTTGCGACTTAGATTCTAAATCTAATCTTTACGGGTCTCAAAGTCCAATTAACATCCAATGTCAATTTAATTAAAGTCCAATGGGCTTTCAATTAATTTATAAGGCATTGACTTTGGCAACCAAAGCCCAATAAGGAATCACCCTTTGCCAAAAATCAATTTAGGCCCATTAGGCCTAATTAGAATTATTTAAAGGCCCAATTATCATATTTGGACTTTATGGAAATGGTTTTAGGCCAAATTGGATCCAACCAATTAACCTAAACCAAACTTGGCCCAACCAAGCCCATTAAGCAAATACAATATTTTTTAGCCCAATTCCAAATTTAGCCCAACTAATTAAATTCCAATATTCTAAATATTCATAATTTATCAATTAAAGTGTATTACAATAATTAATTATCTAAATTAACATTTCCAAAATATCAATTTAATAATTAATCATGCTTTAATTTGTTCAACACATGTCCAACATTATTGAAACAAAAAAATCATCTCATTTCATGCTTTGAAGCTCACGATATTTTGGGGTTTAATAAACTGATTTTGATTTCAATCCAATTAAATCATTAATCAATTTGTCCCAAGTCTTTAAACTCATCCAATGATCAAAAGAACAAAAACTACCATGACTTAGGGCATATAACATATCGGCCAAGCCAAAATAATTGGGGAAAATTAATCCAATTCAATTTTCATCAAATTGATCACATATAACTCCAAGTTATCCATATACAAGCATGCTCAAACAAACAATTTGGTTAAATCATGCTCAAATCAAATTTACCCAAATTTTACCCTAAATTCAATTTCATGCTTAATAACCGCTCTGATACCATTGTTGGGTTTTCTAGGTCAAACCAAGATCAAATCAAGCAATGAAATGTGCGAATATAACAAAGTAAAGTAGCGGAAATACTCACTTTGATCGCTTTTGGATGCGATGAACACAAAAATTTCTTCATGAGTTTCGGCCAAGCCCTCATTGTGTGGATCTTCAAGCTCCAAGCTTTGAGTGTTGATTCCATGCTCATGAATGGGTTTCCCTATCACCTTTGAATGATCTCTTTAGTGTGCTAGCACTTGGAAAAATTGCAACAATTGTTTCATATCCTTGTATATGTCTCGGCCAAGCCAAGAATTTTGAGAGGAAAAATGGCTATTGCCGTGAGGGAGAGAGAGGAAGAAGGAAGATGTGTGATTTTTTTTTTTTGTGTAATTTGATTTCAAAAATAAAAATCAAGATATACCAAACATTTGGTAATAAACTTCCATCATTACCAACTTGGAGTGTAAAATAAGTTTCCATAATTTCCTACACCAACTTCCATCACCATAAAGGTGAATGAATGACTAGTGATGTGACTTGATATGACTTATGGGCCCCACTTGAATTCAAAATCCGAGTGGGCCCGCAAACACTCCCGGGCTCGGGTTCGCTAATTCCGAATTAACGAATTTTCCGTTGCGACGTAATTAAATCAAATTTAATTAAATAATTATGCATAGCAAAATTACTATTCATGTCCTTAGCGAATTAATTCTAAATTAACTCGTTTGCCCGAATTAAAATCTAATTTTAATTCCGCGTTGAAATCTAATTTCGTTTAATATATCGAATATATTATTTTATCGATTAATTCTGAATTAATCGTTATCTCTCTTTAAATTGAATTTTATCCCAGATAAAATTCTCTGTAATTAATCCTAGATTAATTTTCTCTCTTATAATCAATCCTAGATTAATTATGTCCGAGTCATATGTCATCGGGGAATCTTCGGGAAGCGACCCATGAGATCCCTGGATATGTTGGCAGTAAATCCGATCGTCGGACTATCCAAACACGTACGTACCTCGTACTACGTTTTTACCGATTTACAAGACATGGTTGGCTTCTAGCGAAGCACCGTGCCTACCCAATTCTCCAGAAATATTATTAAATGAATATATAATCAGTGTCAGGCGTAGTATACATAGTATTGCGTATTGCGATCCAGTATCAGATGTCACACACTAGGCCTGGGGCTGGAATTGTGTCTGCCCCATACGAAGCATATGTCGGATCTCTGGTAACTAGTCTCTATAATCGGATAAACATGACCTAGTCATATTATCCCGATAGCGACAACATGCAAGCGTACCAGTTCCTTATCCTACGTGACCATTATCTCCATATGACAGAAGTGATACTTCCATCTTGACATCACACCCAATACACTACGATTCTCAATATACCCAGAAGAGGTGTACGCAAGACCTGTTAAAGCCCTGGATGACCAAAACCAAAGTATATTGATTGTCGCAAGTATTAGCGATGTAAGTCTCAGGTTAAGACCAAATACACTTATCCTGATTCGGACTTCCATAGACACATAGTCATACTACCAATGGAATTCCAAGGGGTCTATCCAGAGCGAAGCTGTTTCCGTACCATCGGTAAACACAACCTCCTATCACACTTGCATAAGTATCCAATATTTAAATATATGAGAACTATGTCGTTATGCTCCCACAACGCGTACAAGTGCAATACTAGTCTATTCCGCATTATCGATGTCCAATCTCGATAATACTACGACTATGGATATTTTAATGATTAAACCTTAGTGGATTAATACTGTCTCATATCTTATTAATCCGGTACTAATCATATGGACTTTTATCATTTATATATCCCGGTAATCAAATTACAAATGATAAAAGAGAAATTTCATTTGTCACGTAGTTAATTTGTACAACAACACCATGTTATGTATAAATAGTGATGCTATGGGTCATAATTTTCGAACAAATACAACCTCAGACCAACGAACTAATAGAGGAACCTAAATTTCAAGAAGATGAATAACCTTCAACACACACATTTCGTAGGTCACAAAAGGGTATCTAGACCTCATGAACGCTTGTATTTGATACAAGAAAAGAGTCTCGATGTTCTCTTAGTTGAAGAGACTGACCCTTTTACCTATAGAGAATCGATGTTGGACATCGACTTCATGAAGTGGCAAGACGCCATGAAATCCGAGTTATATTCAATGTATGAGAATCAAGTTTGGAACTTGGTTCCTCTTCCTGAAGGAATTGTTTCTATCGGTTGTAAATGGATTTACAAAAGGAAGTGCGGGCTTGACGGAAAGGTTGAAACATTTAAGGCCCGACTGGTAGCTAACGGTTACTCACAGTGACATAGTGTCGACTACAATGAAACTTTTTCGCCAGTTGCGATGTAAAATTTTACAAAGATTTTGTTTTCTATTGCCGCCTACCATGATTACGAGATTTGGCAAATGGATATCAAAATGACTTTTCTAAATGAATTTCTTGATGAAGAAATCTATATGAAACAACTGGAGGGTTTTGCATCCAGCGAGAACTCGGGCATGATATGCAAGCTTAAGAAGTCCATTTATGGACTTAAACATGCTTCACGAAGTTGGAATCTTTGATTCGACGAGATAATCAAATTGTCTGGTTTTCTCAAGAATTCGGAAGAATCCTGTGTGTATAAGAAGGCCAATGAGAGTATGGTGGTATTTTTAATTCTCTATGTTGATGATATCCTAATCATTGAGAATGATATCGGGATGATGCAAGGCGTCAAAGCTTACCTCTGTAAAAATTTCTCCATGAAGGACCTGGGTGAAGCTTCTTATGTCTTAGGCAAAAAACTCTATGAGATAGAGAAATGAAGCTTATTGGGTTATCCCAAACAACGTACATAGATAAGATCTTAGAACGATATAATTTTGGTAACTGTATGACATCAAACATACCATTCAAACATGGATTACATCTTTCAAAGAAGATGTGTCTACAAACAGAAGACGGGAAGATTAGAATGTCTAATCAGTCTTATGCTTCATGTTTTGGAAGCATCATGTATGTCATGTTATATACTAGGCCTGATATCAATTTCGTAGTTAGTGTGACCATCAGGTATCAGTCCAATCCATGTAATGACCATTGGATGGCCATTAAATATATCCTCAAGTATTTTAAATTTATTAAGGATAAGTTGATTATATATGGATGAAATGAACTGCAAGTTAATGGGTATACAGATTTCGATTTCCAATCGGATCCTCATGATAGAAAGTCTACATCAGGATTCATGTTTACCCTTAACGGAGGTGCAGTTTGTTGGAAGAGTTCCAAATAGGGGTCAACAGTTGATTCCATCACTGAGGCGGAATATATTGCAGCTTCTGAAGCTGCAAAGGAAGTTGTATGGGTTTGGAACTTTATCACAGAATTTGGAGTAGTCCCAAGTATCGAGAATCTAATTCCATTGTACTGTGATAATATTGGAGCTATTACGCAAGCAAAGGAACCAAGGGCGATCAGAAGTCGAAACATGTAGAATGAAAGTACCACATCATTCGAGAGATTATGTCGCGAGGGGACATTGTCGTGTACAAGGTACTGAGTGAAGATAATATAGCAAACCTTCTTACCAAGGCCATTCATATGAAGTTATTTGATAAACATGTGGAGTCGATGGGTATTAGATACAATCGATATTGACACTAGATAAAGTGAGAGATTTTGTTAGGGTTGGTGCTCAAAGCGCCAATTTTTTTTTTAATTTATTTCCTTGTAAGTACTTATGTAACAATTTTATTATGAATAAAATAAACAGTTTCTATTATATAACATCTCTTTTAATATGGTAAAGACATAATTGACCTAGAATGATTAGTTATGATACTGTTGCAAAAGCGTCGCAACTGATATTGAGTCGTATTATGACGTTGTCATTCTTAGACTGTTCTTTATCAAAGTTTACACTACTTGGTCAGTAAAGTAAACCCGTTGTGACTGGTATATGTTGTATATTGGAATCTTGAATTCCATTGGTTTCTTAATGAACCATGAGTCTTGGAGACTCGTATAGACGTGTAGGTGTTTATAGCGGATAAACACTGAACGACTCACTGAAGATTCTTAATGGATGGTACACCAATGTCAATAAGAATCTTCTCGGGTTGAGTGAGCATAATGATTCTTTGACTTGAGATACCGCTGTGGATATATGAGTTATCCTCCACACTTAGATGGCAGTCACGTCACCGATCTATTTAGATCAGACCTCCTCCTGTTCGTTGGGTATGGACTAATGCTCAGGATATCCCGTGTGTATCAAGAAATGATCCGTCAGTTCTGTGTACAGAGCATATGTATTCAATATGGGATTAGCAATCTGTTAAATCCATGGTCCTGTGGTACACTGTAGAAATTGGTAGCTAAAGGTTACTCACAGTGACATAGTGTCGACTACAATGAAACTTTTTCGCCAGTTGCGATGTAAAATTTAAAAAGATTTTGTTTTCTATTGCCGCCTACCATGATTACGAGATTTGGCATATGGATATCAAAATGACTTTTCTAAATGAATTTCTTGATGAAGAAATCTATATGAAACAACTGGAGGGTTTTGCATCCAGCGAGAACTCGGGCATGATATGCAAGCTTAAGAAGTCCATTTATGGACTTAAACATGCTTCACGAAGTTGGAATCTTTGATTCGACGAGAAAATCAATTTGTCTGGTTTTCTCAAGAATTCGGAAGAATCCTGTGTGTATAAGAAGGCCAATGAGAGTATGGTGGTATTTTTAATTCTCTATGTTGATGATATCCTAATCATTGAGAATGATATCGGGATGATGTAAGGCGTCAAAGCTTACCTCTGTAAAAATTTCTCCATGAAGGACCTGGGTGAAGCTTCTTATGTCTTAGGCAAAAAACTCTATGAGATAGAGAAATGAAGCTTATTCGGTTATCCCAAACAACGTACATAGATAAGATCTTAAAACGATATAATTTTGGTAATTGTATGACATCAAACATACCATTCAAACATGGATTACATCTTTCAAAGAAGATGTGTCTACAAACAGAAGACGGGAAGATTAGAATGTCTAATCAGTCTTATGCTTCATGTTTTGGAAGCATCATGTATGTCATGTTATATACTAGGTCTGATATCAATTTCGTAGTTAGTGTGACCATCAGGTATCAGTCCAATCCAGGTAATGACCATTGGATGGCCATTAAATATATCCTCAAGTATCTTAAATTTATTAAGGAAAAGTTGATTATATATGGATGAAATGAACTGCAAGTTAATGGGTATATGGATTTCGATTTCCAATCGGATCCTGATGATAGAAAGTTTACATCAGGATTCGTGTTTACCCTTAACGGAGGTGCAGTTTGTTGGAAGAGTTCCAAATAGGGGTCAACAGTTGATTCCATCACAGAGGCGGAATATATTGCAGCTTCTGAAGCTGCAAAGGAAGTTGTATGGGTTTGGAACTTTATCACAGAATTTGGAGTAGTCCCAAGTATCGAGAATCTAATTCCATTATACTGTGATAATATTGGAGCTATTACGCAAGCAAAGGAACCAAGGGCGATCAGAAGTCGAAACATGTAGAATGAAAGTACCACATCATTCGAGAGATTATGTCGCGAGGGGACATTGTCGTGTACAAGGTACTGAGTGAAGATAATATATCAAACCTTCTTACCAAGGCCATTCATATGAAGTTATTTGATAAACATGTGGAGTCGATGGGTATTAGATACAATCGATATTGACACTAGATAAAGTGGAGATTTTTTGTTAGGGTTGGTGCTCAAAGCGCCAATTTTTTTTTTAATTTATTTCCTTGTAAGTACTTATGTAACAATTTTATTATGAATAAAATAAACAGTTTCTATTATATAACATCTCTTTTAATATGGTAAAGACATAATTGACCTTAGAATGATTAGTTATGATACTGTTGTAAAAGCGTCGCAACTGATATTGAGTCGTATTATGACGTTGTCATTCTTAGACTGTTCTTTATCAAAGTTTACACTACTTGGTCAGTAAAGTAAAACCGTTGTGACTGGTATATGTTGTATATTGGAATCTTGAATTCCATTGGTTTCTTAATGAACCATGAGTCTTGGAGACTCGTATAGACGTGTAGGTGTTTATAGCGGATAAACACTGAACGACTCACCGAAGATTTTTAATGGATGGTACACCAACATCAATAAGAATCTTCTCGGGTTGAGTGAGCATAATGAATCTTTGACTTGAGATACCGCTGTGGATATATGAGTTATCCTCCACACTTAGATGGCAGTCACGTCACCGATCTATTTAGATCAGACCTCCGCCTGTTCGTTGGGTATGGACTGATGCTCAGGATATCCCGTGTGTATCAAGAAAGGATCCGTCAGTTCTGTGTACAGAGCATAGGTATTCAATATGGGATTAGCAATCTGTTAAATCCGTGGTCCCGTGGTACACTGTAGAAATTAGTTCTAAGTGTTATTAAGAGATTGCTAATAGAAACGTCGACGTGATTATATCTATAGAGATTTGACATTAATATCTATATCTCTGGAATAATCCAAATTCCTGTGACAGAGGGATTATACGTATGTCATGACCTCGACCTGTATGGTTCAGAGAGTTTATCCGTGTTCGTCATAATTTACGGGTTGATAGATTATGGACACGAAATTGGATTTCATGACGGATATGCCTAAACCTAGAGAGTCTCACTAATGAAATATACTCGTAAAGCATTATGGTAACTTTTATGAATAATATTGATTATTTATAAATTGTTTAACGGTTAAATGAAAGATACATAAAAAAGGGACCTAATGGTCATTTCCTAATTAATATGTATTTGTATTTAATGATTGATCTTATTAAATACACATTAATTAAATGTCAAATTGTGATATTTGACATATATCATTAAAATATATGTATTTGAATATTTAAAGTAAATATAATACATATATTTAAAATATTTATATTTAAATAATTATTTAATTATTTAATTATTAAATAATTAAAGTAATTAAAATATCAATATCTTAAGTTATGATTACATTAGGAATGGCTTTATTTGATTGGTTTGACTTATTGTAATTCATTAAATGTTGTAATGATCAAATACAACAAGTAAACTAAGCTTTAATTAATTGAAACAAAAATAAAATATCTAAATATTTTGCTTCCAAAATTCGGCCAAGGCTAGTGGGAAGTATAAATATTTTTCTTTCATTTTTATTTTATTAGGTTAAGCCACCAAAATATTACAAAGAAAAGTTTGAGAGAAAGCTGAAGAACAAAAGGAAAAACCTAAGCAAAATTGGGAATTTTGTAAGTTTTTCCAAAACTTTTTCAACTAGAAAATTATTTCTATGTTTCTAAGCTTCAACATGTGTTGCTCAAAATTTTCTCTACTCTTTAAGCATGTAATTGAATAGTTGGGAACTTGTTTGGAAGATGTTTGCATGTATGATTAACAAAGTAAGCCTATAATTGATTATTAAGCTCTCTTTTGATTATTTGATAATCAAGTTGCCATTCTAGAGTTGTTAGGCCAATCATTAATGACCTAGAATTATTATTATGTTGTTTCAAAGTGGTGAGACTTGTTTGGTGTTGTGAAGATTGAATTAAAGTGTTGAATTTATTTAATTTGGTGTAATTTATTCAAATGAAGAATTTGTAAAATTAGGGTTCTAAACCCTTTCCAAATTTGGGGATTTTCATATATGTGTTGAGTAATGATGTATTATGATGTATATTAAATTTGAGATTGATTGGATTTCATTTTGACTTGTTTTGAACAATTGGACCAAAATGTAAATCCTAGAAAATTAAAAGGGCTCTCGGCAATTTTGGCATTTTTTGGCTTTTGAGTTGCAATTTGTATTTTGATGTATTGGACATGTATAAATCATTTTGGAAATGATTTGGAATCACTTAAAATTGGATTTGACAATTTGAGGACTAAAATGATCAAAATCCAAAGTTTGAGGGGTCTCTCGGCAATTTAAGAAAAATATTATTTTTGGGTAAAAATTTCAGTTTTTAAGTATTGAGTAATTAGAATAAATATATTTATTTTAATTGCTCAAGAAAAATTATTGAAATCTGAAAATTTTGATTTTCCGCTTTCCGCTGCGTTTACCTAGATTTGCCCCCAAAATCCCAACATGAATTGGGTAAGGGTTTGTTGTCTAAGGGTTGTAACATGCCTTGTTTCCTCAACTTCTCAAATATCTTCGACAAGGGTCAGCCAAAGTTGGAAAATCTTCGATTTCGGATAGCAGCAGTCTCGGCGAGACTACCTTTGATTTCTGAAGGTCCCCCAGTTGTCTTTCGATTTTGGCTGTAGTATTTTCTATTTTCAGCCTCCTCTTCCTCGATATTCATGACAGTCTCCTTCAACTGTCTAAAATCTGAAATCATTGAGGTTATCCTCCTTAGTTTGTTATAAATGAAGGACTTAGTGCCATTGATGACCATCTTTATTTGGTCATTCTTAAAGGGCCTTGTCTACATTCTCAATAGTTGGCTTCTCCAACGGTCAACATTCTCTTTAAAACTTTCTTCTTGCTTCTACTTGGTATTCTCCAAGTCACGAAGTGATAGGTCAATGTTCATGTCAGTCTCATACTATTTTAAGAACACTTCGGCCAGTGCCCTCCAATCTGCATTCACTTTCTTTTCTAAATTATGGTATCATACCACCAGTGCCCCTTCTAGTGACAGCTAAAATATTTTCTGCACTTGTCCTTAGGATAAACTTGTATAACTCATCAAGGACACATACTGATTGAGATGTGCAGTTGGGCCCCGGTTCCCATTGAATTTTGTCATTTTAGGCATTCTGAACTGGGAAGGTAACTATTCCTTGAATGTTATGATGTTGTAGTCCAAAAAGTCTTTATGTTTGCCCTTCATTTTCTAGGCAACTGTCTCCATTTGCTCCCTGAATCTTTGAAGCTCGGCTTTAGTCTGTGATTTGGTTGCTCTTCCAACAGCATTGTCAGCCATATCATCTTCATCTAACACAAAGGCTTCTTCAGTTGTTCTATTTTCAGGCCTCTCGTGTCTCATTTCACTAGTTTCGTCCCCTATTATTCTAGGCGTTGTTTGAATTACTGTCAAGTTGGCCACAAAATTGGCCAAGTTTTACAATTGTTCCGTTATTTTGTTCACCGCTTTCTCCAATTAATCCAGTGGGCATTTTCACTGTAGGTGCCATCATTGCTTGCCATTTCTGAATCTGTTACTTGCTTCTTGACGAGTTTAGATTGTTCCCTAACCCATTGTGGCACTATGATGGCTATAAAATAAAGGATCAGCATGATGGATGTATGCATACAATGCATAAAATACATGCTCAACCAACATATATCTTTTCAACCTTATTCCTCCCACACACATGGTAAGTCCATATTTGCACTAGGTTTGGCTTAATTTATGCACCAACAGGGCTCGTTCTCTCTTATGCTACAAAAAGTAAACCTTGGCTACTTCGGTTCCTTTCCGTCGTAAAAAGACAAAGGCCGCCCATTTATATAACGACTAAATTTAATATGGGATCGTGCCATTGTCTAAAAATGACGAATTGGATCCTTTATAATCATGCTTATTTTGGGATGGGCTTAAAATGTTTAAGAATATCCAAATGAGCCAAAACAAGGCGTACCCTTTCTAGATGAAAGCTAGCGAAGATATCCGACTCATGTTTTGGCATTTGGATTTTAACTAAACATTTTAGGCCTAACAAGGTTCATATATATGTTAGCCCGTTGTAATTTCAAAGCATTTGACTAATTACCATGAAATGCAAACTTGTCACAGTAGAAAAAGCCCAATAAGTTTACATCTCATGTCAAAAGATCCAAATAACTTAAAATTATTGGCGGTCCAAACACAAGCATAAGAGAGGCTCCTATAGAATAATAACTATGGGATTTTTATGTGTAACATCCCCCTCCTGGAGATGCTTCTAGCAGGGAATATGCCGTCCTATTCCCCTGAGCCTCTGACTTCCTGACTATGTTTAACACTGCCAAACTCATCTGGAATACAACTTATACATAGGGACCAATGCCCAGTTCATAACATGGATGAAACTCAAAACTCAGAACTGTGTACTCATTATTACTTCTCTATACAACTCTGTTCTTGAACACATTTAATATAGTATGAAGATTTATACATTACTAACGACTAGTATGCAACTTTACTTGACGCTGACTATTCTGAACTTCTGTACACAACCTAGTGGACTCAATACCCTAGTGACTACCATCAGTATCCATCCTCTCAAGCTCATCCTCCGGGTATACCTGTAAAACAAAAACACTGAGAGTGGAGGGTTAGATCGTTTGAACGATCTAGTAAGTGGACAGTTTAAATAACGAAAACTGAAATACTCTACAAACATCCATTTGTTCTAAAATTGAAGACTTTCAAGAAATCCGTTTTTTCTTAAAACTCTTTCTTTTTATAAAACTTTGAATTTTTTTATAAAACTGTCTCTCGTAAAAACTCTTTTATAAAACCATCATGTGAAAACCATGTCTCTGAGTATATGTAGAAAACCTGACGTATGAGGGCGTTACGTATTGTCGTCCCCCATACGCCTAAACTAGCGGTTTTGGGGCGTTACGTATCACCATCCCCCAAGCCACTAAACTGGAGCCAGGTGTGCAAACCCATGTCATTAAGGCATTACGTATCGCCGTCCCCCAATGCATGCCACTATCCCGTCCCTAAATCTAGGGTCTAGGGGTATTTCGTATCGTCGTTTCCCTAGTTCTACTCTACATGTGCACATGTCATATCCGTCAATTCCAGTAACCGTAAATTCTTCTATGCCAAGTTGCATCTGAGTCGGGTTTTTCCCCCATGTCTTCCAAAATCACAAAATCATACTTTGAAATCAATTTTTCTAAAACATTATCATTCGTAAAAAAATTGAAATCAAACTTTGACTAACGCCTTATGTGCCTTAAAAGTAAATCTCACATCAAAAATATTTAAATAAAATCAGTTTGAGAAAAAAAGGGTCCACTCACTGATTTGGAGTCCAGCTAGCGTTACTTCACTTCGCCGAAGGAATTTGAGGTTCATGTGATGATTTCTAATTGGTAACTTAATTAGAATACAAGTCATGAAATATGTTTCAAAACTATTATTGCTATATGATGTTTCATGCTTGTGACATTATATATTGCGTGTATATGTGCTAATATGAGACCCTAAGGGTGGCTTATAACATGTTATGGTGAAACTGGAATGGACTAAAACTGGTTCTAGGGAAATTCTAGTCACGCGTCGTGATGTTTTCCCTTGGGCGTCGCAACACTCACACATGCAACTGAACCAGTGAGCATCCTCTGCTTCCGCGTCGTGACGCAAAGGTTGGGCATCGTGATTCCCACACGCGTCACGACACTATGTTCAGAGCTTCACGACTCCCACCAAACAGAACGAGGTAGTGAGCTTCCTTTATTATACACGTCGTGTTGCTAGCCTATATGCGTCGCGACACCCCCACGAAAAAACTGAAACAAAAGCCATCTTCTTGCTACATGTCGCGACGCTGGTCCATTGTCGTCGTGAAACAACACGGATTTCAGGCCTAAACATGATTCTTCAATATGATAATGCTCAAAGTAATTCCCCACACTATCATCCAACTTTAACATATATCAAAACTCATCTCATATCCTCAACCCAACACAACTATTATCTAATATCATTAAGTTCCAAAACCCAATTCCATATAATCCAATCTAATCCAATGTTTAAAGTTTTCTTAATTTGGGGTTTCTTATATTCCTTATTTTCTCAACATCATAACCACATAAACATCATTAACCACAATTCAATAATACCTCTTAATCATTAAATCATCAAAACATCAACATTTTAAACTTGGGTTAAAGTTTCCTTACCTTATCTCACTTGTCATCCTTCACCATTCAACTTTCATTGGCTTGATTTTCCTCTTTTCTAGCTTATGGTGGATTTATTTGTACTTGTTTCTTCCTTAATTTTGGTGAGGAAATGGTTTTCCTCCACTTTATTCTTCTTCATTCTTTCCCATATTCACATGTTTCTTATTCTTCTTCTCTTTTTGGAGATGCAAGAATAATGGCCTTTATATACTAGGGGCTAATGACTCACATTTCTCTACTTGATTTTTTTAGTTCTTTCTAGAGGATTCTAGGGGGTTTGAGGGATATTTTAGGGTTATTGGGCCATAATGAGAAATGTGTTGGACTTGGGTTTGAAAGAGCAATTCCTTCATTATTTCTTATTTTCGCTATTGTGCAGAGGGTATGGGAAAATGATCAAATTCAACCTAGTTCTTCTCAGAATTTTGAGAATATTCAACATAAAATTTATAGATGTTTGTCTTAGCTTTCCGGAAATATAAAATTTATAAAAATCGGAGGTCATATGAAAAAGTTATGCTCGAAATACTATGGGCTGTCCGGGATACATTCTAAGCTAAATTATGTATCGGAACTATGAGGAAGTATCGAATACCCAAAAAGTAATTTCATGAGCATATACATGCTTGAACATGATTTACATAGTGTATTATGCCTATGGTAACTTAATAGTCTTCGGGATTATCGAGTTTACATATTCTCCCCCCTTAAAGAGGATTCGTTCTCGAATCCCTTCTGAGGTTGAACTCTTATATCCTTCTTGGTTTGAAGTTATTTAGTTTCTGTTGCTACGATCCTCCTTACTTCCTTCCTATTCTTTTGCTCGGGAATTTAGAATTATGACTCCTGGAAATATCTTATTCTGATATATTCTATTCGATTCTTATAGCCAAATACTTAGTTCTTGAAAATTCCTTCAGCAACCTTTTTTCTTATGTGGAAACTGTAGGAACCACGTTCCTAGCGCAGCGGAAACACGTTACGCACCCGATCAGACTTGAAAATTTTTTCTGCCCTTCTCACCAAGAGGCCGAAAGTTACCAGCACCACCACTGAAATTTTGCTTCTGTTTTAGATAAAATTCCAGCCCCGAAATAGCCCCGAAACAACCCCAAAATAGCCCCGAAATAGTGGTATAATACTGGACTATTTTGGACCCGATTCACGCCTAACACCCTGCCAAAATAGCTCTTGAAATGCGTGAACAGCAACTGTGTTTCAGTTCTATTTTTATACTTGAAAACAATGCCAACACAGCCCCAAAACAACCCTATGTGTTACCAAAAAAAAATCTGGATTAAAACCGAAACAAATCGAGCCCCGTTTCACCAATATAAGGTACGACACTGAACAAAAATAAGTTTCACTACCGTGTGAATATGAAAATGAAGGAGATGATTATATGTTCAACACCACAAAGTCTTCCGAGCTATATCTCATTACCAACGAAAACTAGTATGGGCTAGACTCACAAAATTAATCCCTAAACGTTTTAGAGATTAATGTCACACAAGGGAAATATTTATTTTTCTTCATGTTCTTCTCTTTTTTTTTCTCAAAACTTTGAGAGAGTTTGAAGATGAAGAAGATGAAGGCTAGGGTTAGAATGAAAGGCTTAGGCAAAAAGGAAAAAAATCAAATCCTTTTATACCTAAGGTTATTTGTTTCCAAAACAAAAGAAACTTAGCATTTTCGGCCAAGGTATATGGAATTTCAAAAAAAATTTGCAACAAATAAATCTTTTATTAAATGTCATCATCATGAAAAAATATGTTACAAAATAAAATATTCAATTACCCTTTTGAAAACATAACTTCTAAAAGTAACCAAGGGTTTCCAAAATCCAAAACTTGAAATTCCAATAATGGTCTTATTAAATTATATCACATATAATTTAATTTTATGCATTTAATAATGATCATATAATTATTAAAATCAGATATTAACTTTTAATATATAGTTTCAAGTGTGACAAAATAATATTATTAATCATATTAATAATATTTATACATATGTGAGTATATAATTGGACTATCTAATTATACTAAATCTGCTACAGTATATTGAGCTAGCACGAGGACTAAATGGACCTACGGTTCTGAACTCCAATAATCTCGAAATATTAATTAAATTCTTAATTAAATATTCTGAATTATTAACTTCGGGTTATTCCACTAAAAACCCGAAGTTGTACTCTTGTTGCCGCAGATATATAAATTAAGCTGAACCATGTCGGTGTCCATCGATATAGTCATTACATAAGGATTAATCCTTCACGAGTATCTCGTAATTAGAGTCGGGTCATAATGTCCGTTATATCCCTCTAGTTATTTTTACCTTAAGTACCATTGATTATCTAATGAACGATTTATTCATAACCATTATGAATGTTAATCTTTCTATTCGTAATAGAAAGACTTGAGCGCTCTAACCGTTCAAGTACCAAATCAACCCTTAAGAAAGATACTCATCTACTTCTCGCAAGAAGGAGTGAACTCCATATATATGTAAAACGTCATCAGCTACACACCAAACCATCTCCCCAAAGTACGTAGCTATTGGTCGGGATTACACCAACCTCATATTTGTAAATCAAAGGACATAACCTGCCATGCAGAAGTTCATAGTACACTCAAGATTAATATCAATCCATATATTTCCATCTAGTAGATCGAAATGTATTTCTTTATTTAACGGATATTATAAGAAACTCATTTCTACCTGGGTCCAGTCCTATATGATCAAATCATACAAGGTGCATCCATTCTCATGTCTTCACATGGACGATCCCGGATCAAGGTCGCCATACAGTTATAGAATGGACCACAGCTATAGATAAACCACAAACAAAGTACCCGTTTTGTTTGCTCTCTATGGACTATTTTAGATTACTAACTTTAGACTTAAATCCTCTTGTGTATGACACTCATACACTAAGTCTGAAGGCACATGAGTAATCTAGGGTAAACAAGATAATTTACAATATGCGATATTAAACAAACACTTTGATAAATGAATAATGCATCATTTTATTTCATAAAATATTATATTGTTTACATTACATGATGCTCTAGGGCATATATCCCAACAAAAACGTAGTCCATGTAATACACATATTGTCTATATAGAGATATATTTCTTCACAAAACTTGTCATCCATAAATTTATTTGTCTCTTAGTCTACATATTTATTCTGAGTTTAAGTTCTTCTCGAACTAGTGCTCAAGTGATTCACTTCTTCCTATCCAATACTCCATGACTGTCTTTTCGAAACTATTATCGATATATGATGTTCTATGCTTATGACATGATATATTGCATGTATATGTGCTAATATGAGACCTTAAGGGTGCCCAATAACATGCTATGGTGAAACTGGAATGGACTAAAACTGGTTCTGGGGAAATTCTTGTCACGCGTCGCAATATTTTCCCTTGGGCATCGCGATGCTCACACATGCAACTGAACCAGTGAGCATCCTCTGTTTCCACATCGCGATACAAGGGTTGGGCGTCATGACTCCCACAGTGTCGCGACGCTACGTTCTGAGCGTCACGACTCCCACCAAACAGAACGAGGCAGTGAGCTTCCTTTGTTATCTGCGTCGCGATGCAGGCCTATTGGCGTCGCGACACCCCCACGAAAAAACTGAAACCAAAGAATTCTTCTTGCTACGCATCGTGACATTGGTCCATTGGCATCGCAACGCTACACTGATTTCAGGCCTAAGCATGATTCTTCAATTTATGACAATGCTCAAAGTAATTCCCCAGTCTATCATCCAACTTCACCATATATCAAAACTCATCTCATATCCTCAACCCAACACAACTATTATCTAATATCATTAATTTCCAAAACCCAATTCAATATACTCCAATCTAATCCAATGTTTCAAATTTTCTTAATTTGGGGTTTCTTATAATCCTTATTTTCTCAACACCATAACCACATAAACATCATTAACCACAATTCAACAATACCCCTTAATCATTAAATTATCAAAACATCAAAATTTTAAATTTTGGTTAAAGTTTCCTTACATTATCTCACTTGTTATCCTTCACTATTCAAGTCTTTTTGGCTTGATTTTCCTCCATTTTAACTTGTGGTGGTTTGATTTGCACTTGTTTCTTCTTTAATTTTGGTGAGGAAATGCCTTTCCTCCACTTTATTCTTCTTCTTTCTTTTCCCTCATTCACACGTTTCTTCTTCTTCTTCTCTTTCTCTTTTTTGGAGATGCAAGAATAATGGCCTTTATATACTAGGGTCTAATGGCTCACATTTCTCTACTTGATTTGTTTAGTTCTTTCTAGAGGAGTCTAGGGGATTTGAGAGATATTTTATGGTTATTGGGCTATAATGAGAAAAGTGTTAGGCTTGGGTTTGAAAGAGCAATTCCTTCCTTATTTCTTATTTTCGCCACTATGCAGAGGGTCTGGAACAATGACCAAATTAGACCTGGTGTTTCTCATAATTTAGAAAAATGTTCAACATAAAAGTTATATATCTTTGTCTTAGATTTTTGGCGATATAAAATTCATAAAAATCAGAGATTGTATGAAAACGTTATGCCCGAATTACTATGGACTGTCCGGGTTGCATTCTTGTCTAAATTCTGTATCGGAACTGCGAGGAATTATCGAATGCCCAAAAAGTAACTTCATGAGCATATACATGCTTGAAATGATTTACATCGTATATTATGCCTCTGGTAACTTAATAGTCTTCGGGATTATCAGGTGTTACATTATGTAAGCTCATAAAGGTTAGGCTCTTATTGGCAAAGGGTTGCCCACGACTAGGTCTCCCCACTCAAGGGTTCAATCGACCAAGTCAACACACCTTTTTATACCCAAAGATATAAAATATTGTTCACAACTAGGTCTCCCGACTCAAGGGTTCAATCGACCAAGTGAATGTAACTTAATACCCAAGGGTACGTGCTAATAAGTGATGGTTATCATCACATACCAATCCACCACCTCGAGTGAAAGTGATTTCTCGATATGCAATGCCATCTTGGTTAAAAATGGTATGTAAAAGAAAAAGATATGATTCTCTTCAATCTTGCCATAAATACTACAAGACATTTTTCAGGGCCGATTCTCTATCCCCAATGGGCCAATGGAGTCATCATCTGTAGAAGCGAAGCAATGTTTACTGCTATGCCTGTGATGTCGGCGACCACTACACTGTTGGGCTCGCATCCCATAAAGAGTATAGATAATCCTGCGGGGAGACTAACCGGATAATAAGGGAGTCGCCACCTGATATGAGACACCAGGAATGATTTAAGGCCGTACTACACCCAGTTCAACCATAAACATGTTTGGGTTTAGAATAGTCCATTACTGATGCCAGTATAATATTTACGCTCCAAAGAAGTATCCATACATCTTATAATACAAGAACACACAAAAACAATTTATAAAGCACACAATGGCACAAATACAAATAATGAAAGCAATAAATGAAACAAATAAGGGTCTACGAATTATTACAACAACTACAAAAGGATAAATCAGAATAAGTATCGAGGACTGGCCTCGGAGAGGCCTGACCGTATATATTTTATAGCAGGCCAGATATTAATCTGAAGATAAATTTCGGCCGGACTTTATTAAAGTTTGGCCGGACATACTGCGTTAACCAGAGATGCAGAAACACACATCAGTGGCCATAGAAATGGGAAATATACGAAAATGAAACATTACCAAAGCGAGAGATGAACATGTAAACAATAAAAAATCCAGAATACAGTAACAAGAAGGGCAATTATTACGACATAGATAATAAAATAAATCTGAGCAAGCATCATATGGGCTTGGCCTCGGAGAGGCTTGGCCGGACATACATATAAATATATATGTCCGGCTGGACATGGTTCATATCCGGCCGGATTTCGTTCGTAAACCAGTGAATCCAGTGGTGATAACAGCAATAATAACATGATTTAAACAGATTTAAGCAAGCAAACATAATAAAACATAGTGGTTATCAGGCAGATTTAAACAGATTAGAACATGTCTTTCATGGGCCTAACCCCGAGGGAGCTTGGCCAGATATACTTTATCATATTAACGTCCAGTCGGATGATATCAAAGCCTGGCCGGAGGTGATGTGTAAATCAGAAATTTAAACTGACATCACGCAAGATAGTGGTAATAAGTACATAGCACATGTTTCATTGGCTTGGCTTCGAAGAAGCTTGGCTGGACATTTTCCTCACCACTAATAATCGGCCGGATATAGAACATGTCTGGCTGGATGTGCTTCAAAACCAGAAGTGCAGAGATACATTTATTAACCATAATCATGTGATTATCATCGAACATGCGAGATAACCATAATCATGTGGTAGTTATTGATCATTGAACACACACAACAAAAACAGAAAGAGCAACATGATGCTAATTAAGCAGGAATGGGTATGAATCATGCATATGCTGGTGCAACACCACCTGTAAGTAGACCCGGTCGGCGGTTCGATTCCGGTTCGGAATAGAACCGAACCGGTCGGTTTTCGGTTCCACAATGTGGAACCGGAACCGAACCGGTTAATTCCGGTTCAGTTCGGTGCCACACTGAAGTGGAACCCGAACCTTGAACCGAACCGGAACCGATCTGTTAGGTTCCTGTTCCGGTTCGGTTCGAACCTTTTTTTTTAAATGATTTCGAAAATAAATTAAAATAAATGAGATTAATTTAATAATAAATAAAATTATTTCATTGAAGAGCTTGAGCTTAAATTTTTAAAAATTTAAGTTGCCTACGTATCCTCCATGGGTGAGAGGAAATTAAGCTCACGTAGTTCCATTACAATTTTAAGATATTTCCACTTTGTAAATTTATAATTTTATAATTATCAATCATCATTATCAGGTGATCCTTCATCTCCGGTTTCGCTTGCACTTGTTGTTGCAGATGCAATATCGAACAAATCTTCAAAATCATCGGGGGCATCTTCTTGTTGTCTCAGATCAGCTCGAGTCCAATCATCCACACAAGCTGTTGCTTCTAGAGTGCTTGGATGTAATGAAGATCGTCTAGCTTCCAATATATTGCCTCCCAAGCTGAAGGCTTGCTCAACCGTAACGGTGGAAATAGGTGCTGCCAATATCTCTTTAGCAATAATTGATAAAACATGATATATATTTTGATGTCGGTTCCACCAGTCAAGGATTTTAAAATTTTTACTAACTAAACTTCAGTATGAAACTCGAAATTTGTAGATAAATAATTATCTAATTCGGGGTTATTAGTTGTCGTATCCATAGCTTTTTTATTTCGTTGCAATAACCAACGATCCACAGCTCTAAGTCTTGTTTGAATTATCGGTTTGCTACTACTAGATTCACCTGATGTTCCTAAGTTATATCTTACAATATAATCATTAAATAACTCAATTAAATCATTTCTTAATTTCGTCATTATTCTTGTAATATCAATTTCATCTAATATTCCTAAATAACCATAGTAAGCTTGTAAAACACCATTCAAACCTAATATTTAAATCTAGGATAAAAAACAGCAGCAATAAGATAAAGTAAATGAATGTCTCTAAAATAATTCAACCATTTTACCTTCATAACAGTAATGGCTTCTAACAAAATAATATCATTAGGATCGCTACTTTCAGCATGTTCATCGAGAGCACCAACAATATTCAAACTTTCAAGAAGAAATAAATGTGCTGTTGGATAATAAACACCGCTAAAAGTTAAAGTAGATTCATTAAAAACATTTAAAATATCTAAAATGTTTTCACAAATATCCCATTGACTATGATAAAGTGTGACATTTTGAACATGTTGAGAAAAAAAACTATATAATGCATCTTTGTATTGAAATGCTTGACATAAAAGAAAATAAGTTGAATTCCAACGTGTTGGAACATCTCTTGAAAATTTAATCGGTTTAATACATTTATTTTATAAAACTTTGTCCATTCTCTCCTAACTTGAGAATATGACCAAATACAATTAAGTGACATTTTAATAGGATCAAGGAAATGTTGGGTTTTCTAGGTCAAACCAAGATCAATTTAAGCATTTAAACATGTGAATACATCAAAGTTAAGTTGCGGAATACTCACTTTGATCGGCTTTTGCGATGCGAGGAACAACAAAAATTTCTTGCTCCATCCTTGAAGCTCTCGGCCATGGCTCCAATTTGTGCTCCATGTTGGATCTCCAAGCTCCAAGCTTTTTGTGTGGATTCCATGCTCATGAATGAGTTTCCCTATCACCTTTGGATGACTCTTTAGTGTGCTAGTACTTGGAAAAATTTTCCACAAGTCTTCCTCTAGTGTTCTTGATGCTCTCGGCAATGAGAAGCAATTTTGAGAGAAAAATGGCCCTTGGCCGAAAATGGGAGAAGAGAAGAGAGAGAGAATAATTGTGTTGTGTTGGTTGTATTTTGATTTCAAAAATCAAATACCAATTTCTTTTTTCCAAAAATTGTACAAGGCATTAAAGCTTTCCAACAACCCCCATCAATCACAAGTGACTTACATCACATCACTCAAAGTGACAAGACATCCATCACTTGAATGACTAATGATGTGACGCTTGATGTGACTTGTGGGCCGCACTTGAATTCGAAATGCAAGTGGGCCCGCAAACACTTCCGGGCTCGGGTTTGCTAATTCCGAATTAACGAATTTTCCGTTGCGACGTAATTAAATCAAAATTAAAATAAATAATTATGCCTAACAAAATTACTATTCACGTCGCTCGCGAATTAATTCTAAATTAACTCATTTGCCCAAATTAAAATCCAATTTTAATTTCGCGACGAAATCTAATTTCGTATAATATATAGAATATATTATTTTATCGATTAATTCCAAATTAATCGTTCTCTCTCTTTAAATAACATTTTATCCTAGATAAAATATCTCCGTAATTAATCCTAAATTAATTTTCTCTCTCTAATAATTAATCCTAGATTAATTATGCTCGAGTCATACGTCATCGGTGAATCTTCGGGAAGCGACCCATGAGATCCCCGGATATGTTGGTAGTAAATCCGGTCGTCGGACTATCCGAACACGTACGTACCTAGTACTACGTTTTTACCGATTTACAAGACATGGTTGGCTTCTAGCAAAGCACCGTGCCTACCCAATTCTCCAGAAATATTCTTAAAGGAATATGTAATCTATATCAGGCGTAGTATACGTAGTATTGCGTATTGCGATCCAGTATCGGATGTCACATGCTAGGCCTGAGGCTGGAATTGTGTCTGCCCCGTACGAAGCACATATCGGATCTCTGGTAACTAGTCTCTATTATCGATAATCATGACCTTATCATATTATCCCGATGACTGCAGTACATAAGAGCACCAGTTCCGTATCCTACATGACCATCATCTCCATATGATTGGAGTGATACTTCCCTCTTGACATCACACCCAATACACTACGATTCTCAATATACCCAGAAGAGGCGTACACAGAACCGGTTAAAGCCCTGGACGATCAAAACCAAAGTATATTGATTGTCGCAAGTATTAGCGGTGCAAGTCTCAAGGTTAAGACCAAATACACCTACCCTGATTCGGACTTCCATAGACACATAGTCATACTACCAATGGAATTCCGAGGGGTCTATCCAGAGCGAAGCTGTTTCCGTACCATCGGTAAACACAACCTCTATTACACTTGCATAAGTATCCAATACAAATATATGAGAACTATGTCGTTATGCTCCCACAACGCGCACAAGTGTAATACTAGTCTATTCCGCATTATCGATGTCCAATCTTGATAATACTACGACTAGGGATTTTTAATAATTAAACCTTTGTGGATTGATATTGTCTCATATCATCTCAATCTGGAACTAATCATAAGGACCTTTTATCATTTATATATCCCGGTAATCTAATTACAAATGATAAAAGAGTTGTCACATAGTTAATTTGTACAACAACTCCATGTTCTGTACAAATAGTGATGTTATGGGTCATAATTGTCCAACAATCTCCCACTTGGCCTACAGCCAATCACTCAAGTGTCTTACACTTGAACTATGTACGGTTCACTCAAACTTGCTGAGAAACTGCTTTCGTCAGCGGATTTGCAAAGTTATCATCTGATGCGATTTATTCGATCATCACATCGCCACGATGTATGATCCGAACGAATCAGATGAATAGTTGAAGTATATACTTGGATCGTTGATGAGACCATTAATTCTTTAGCCTGTGTTGTAGCCTAGCTCAGCTGCTAACAGAATTACTCCTAATCCTTAGGATTATTAAGATCCAAAGACTTCTATTGCTGCCTCAGCTGCAGCAATATCCGCTTTTGTTTTTATTCGGCAACAGTATCTTGCTTGGAAGATTTCCAGCTCACTGTTCCGTTTACAACTATATAGTATCATTTTATTACGGCTTATAGTCGTTTTTATCGGTTAGGAAACTTGCAACAGTGAACCCAGTCACTTCAAGTTCTCCTTCTCCATAATTAAAAAGCATCATTAGTTTCATCTAAGATACTTAAGGATGTTCTTAACATCAATCCAGTGACTATCACTTGGATTGGCCTAATTGTGACTCCATATGCTCAAAGCATATGAGACACCAGGTCGCGTACATATTTTTCAATGTACGATTTCTCGGAGAGTGTCAACAACTTTTAGATCTATCCCAGTAGATCTTTATTCCTAGAATAAAGGTTGTCTCTCCCAAGAATTCTACGGAGAATTTTCATGAAAGCCAAGCTTTCACCGATTGTATTATGGGAATGTCATTTCCAAGAAATGACATGTCATCATTATTTAGGACAATCACTGTCAGTGCGCTCCCACTAACCTCTTTATATACACAAGAATCATTTTCGTTTTGAATTAAATCATATACCATTATGATTACATCAAAACGATAGTTCCAAGAACGTAATGCTTGCTTCAATCCATAAATGGATCGATTAACTTGCAAATCTTGTTTGCTCGTTTTGGTATGACAAAACCGTCAGGATGTTGTAAACATCCTCCAAAAGGTTTCCGTTTAAGAAAAGCGATTTTGACTTTCAGCTGCCATATTTCATAAATGAAACATGCAGCATTAGCAAGCATTATCCAAATGGATTTAACCATGGCAACAAGTAAAAGGTTTCATCGTAATCGACACAATGTTGATAACGATACCTTTTTCGCTACAAGCCTAGCTTTGTACGTTGGTATGTTGCCATCCATGTATGTCTTCCTTGAAGACTTATATAGTACCAATAGGCACAATGCCTTTCGGTACAACAACCAGTGTCCAAACTTGGTTGGTATACATGGAATCCATTTCGGACATCATGGCACTTTGCCATGATAGGGAGTCGATACCTTGTATCACTTCCTCATACGTAGTCAGTTCGTCTTCCTCAATAAGATTGACATCTTCATGAGGTGAGATCAGAAACCCATACCTCCCAGGTTGTTTTCTGACTCTCTCTCCGATTACGTGGTTCTTGTGTATTCGAAGATTATTGGTACAGTTTCATCCTTGATGAACTGTTTGTGTTCCATTAAGGAATCGGTGCTCGAAACAATATTACTCTGATTTTCATCGAGTTTTACTTTCCTCCCACTTACCACTGCATATAGGTATTCCTCTTAGGAAAACCGCATGGCGAGCAACAATTACATTGTTCTCTGTGAGTTGTATAAGTACTATACTTTGGTTCCCTAGGATAACCTACAAATTAGGCACTTATCCGATTTGGGTTTTAGTTTGGTATCATCCAAACATATGCTTAGCATTCCCAAATCTTCAGGAATGAGAAAACCCGGTTTCTTTCCTGTTCATATCTAATATGAAATCTGTCAAACAGATTTTCATGGAACCTTATTCAAAATAAGTATTGCACTGTTTAATGCGTATCCCTTAAGGAAAATGGTAGCTCAGAGCGACTCATGATTAACCTTACTATGTACAACAAGGTTCGGTTTCTCGTTCGGACACACCGCTCAAATTGAGTGTTCCGGGAGGAGTCCACATTGAAAGAATACTATACTCTTTCAATTATTCGAGAAACTTATTGCTTAAGTATTTCCACCATGGTCTAACCGTGACGGTTAATACTTTAGCCGATCTGTCTATCTACTTCGTGTCGAAACTCTTTGAATTATCAAAAGTTTCCGATTTGTGTTTAAAAGAAACACATAACCATAACGCGATGCCACATCCGTAAAGGTTACGAAGTGTTCATATCCACCTCTAGCCTAGCTAGATATGGGCCCACTTACGTCACTATGAACGAGGGCTAACAGATCGGTGGCACTTGTACTTTTACCAAGTAAAAGATGTTTTAGGCACTTTGCCTAATAAACTAGATTCGTAGACATCATTTGAATAGAATCAAATCCGTCATAGTACCCACTCTTCAAAAGTGTGGATATACGAGTCTTGTTAATGTGTCCCAGACACAATGCCACAAATAAGTCTCATCTGATCAATCAGTTTGAGCTATTTGTTTGTCATGTTATATGTTTGAGATTCATTTATATTCTAAATATAAATACTGTTATTCACATCTAATGTTTTTATCTCAATATCATCTTTATAAAATAAAACACTTTAGTGTTCTAGAATATAAAGGTATACCCGCAACGGGTTAAACCTGATATAGAGATAATGTTTCTAGTCAAACTAGTTACATTGTAACAGTTTCCTAATTTAAGTACACACCCGAAGGGTAGTTCCTAAACTTAGGTTTCTACGGTTAAAACAGCGACTCTTGTCCCGTTTTTCGACTCGCAGGTAAATCTCACTGAAGTCAGTATCCTGCTTATCAGCAGATTCTGCACATCAGTACATATATTATGTACCACATCTAGTATCAAAATCCAATTTTGAAACTAATAGCGAACATGTTTATGACAAACATACTTGAAGCCGGAGCCTTGCCCTCTTCACTTCCTTCACATCTGCCTTGTCATACGGCAGTCACGCTTCCAGTGACCCCGTTTGCCACAGTTTAGGCAGACATTTGGGATATGTCATTTGTCTTCCTAGAAGACTGTGATTTGACTTTTTCCATTTTAGAAGCTCTGGCTTTGCCTTCTTGAGCATAGCCGTCAACTCTCCAAGAGTTTACTCTTGGTTCATAATGAACATGCCCTAGCTTTTGGGTAGAGACTATAAGATCAAATCTTTGGTAGTCTCGGCCACGTAGGTAATGCCCAGCTAACCTAGCTGATCGATGTCAGCAATCATCTGCGACACTAGTGTCGTCAGATGTACCCTCTGACATTGCGAGCTAAAGAGCTTCTTTTGCAATTTGTACTTCTAAGATTTAAGAATAAATCTATGAAGATCTTTAATTTCATCATCTAGGTACAATGATCTAATCCTTAATTTTGATGACGGAATTAAAGTGTCATTGCGGTAAGCATAATGGATTAAGCACTAAAGTTATCATCACATGAATCTTCCAAAGATCATGTTCTACTATTTGCTCAACTCCGGGCTTAGGCCCAAGAGGGCTCTATCAAATAGAATAACTTCTTAGTTTCCCAGAACTATCCTGAGGTTCTATTCCCAATTGAAAATTAAAGTGTTTGATGACATTTTCTCCCAGGATTATGTTTTAAACGCTAATCTTTCAGTTCTCTTGATTGTTTAGTCCAACTATCCAATCAACGATTTCATGTACTATTTAATATAATGATTACTATAGTCTAACTATATAATCAACTATAATTTGATCATTTAAATTCAAATATATTGATTACTATAATCCAATTATATAATCAACTATAATTTGAAGTAGTTTGAATACAGTCCAACTGTTTTAGTTAAAACAACGATATTAGTCCAACTAATATTTCTGTATTGACGAAAAATTGAAATGAGCGCGTATTGGCAAGTATCTAAACAAAATTAAAATTTAATACTTGCCTCCCACTATTTTTCGGCGAGCCTCTAACCCTCTGTTGAGTACTCGGGAAACCTTGTTCCTAGTGGGCTAGGATCCCGTTAAATAACACACAACCTTGACTTTGGCCAACAAGTTGTATGATATTTAACTAGGTAGATCTCTAAGATCAATTGGATCTCATCCAATTCCTAGATCCAGTAGGTGGACATCCAAGTCCGAAACATATATCTTATATATGCCAATATATCTAATATATTCCCTAACATTTTTCCTCTGAATCAATTAAGCCTTGGCTTTGGCACAACAAACTTAATGATTCCAGTTAAGCGGGACCCATTGACTTTGGAAAGCTTCGTAATCGATGTCGATGGACAAGAAGTGATCTTGACTTTGGCCAACAAATCACAACTTGGACAAGACATGCGATATGGAACAAAGCCTTCATGATTCAAACACATCCGCGATGGACAAAGGTCTTGACTTTGGCCAACAAACCAGTGCCAATCTTGGATCTTGAGTAAGAATCACTCAATGGAAGGAAAACCGCTTAATATATGTTGAGGGTTTTTCGCGTAATTGGCAACCAATTAATTATCTTTGTTAAGGTCTCATCATACACCCTTAAACATGCATTCTAAAAACATAATAAGGCGCGTAAATAAATTTAATAATGATATGCGGATGATATTTAAAACACTTTGTTCCTAGAACAAATCTCTCCCTTTCCTCTCTCCCGCTAGCACAAATCTTACTTCTACCCAATTACATAACACTTCTAAAGAAACCTCATTTACATTGAGGGGAATAGGTGAGAAGAGAAATACAAAGAGTCAAGAGGTAATAGGCTGGACACGCAGGTCCAATTAATAAATTCTAAATTTATTACAACAATTTCCAAAATTGCCCTCACCCATCTAATATCCATCTGATATACATTATTCATACATCACATCCATGTATTCACACAAAGCATGTTATCAATCAATCTAATCCAATTAATTAATCTGAAATTAATGACCATCCAATGTTCAAACAACGATTTGATTTGCGCGAGTCCGACTTGTTTTAAGAATAAGTACTCAAAGTACGAATTCTTGAATTATATCAAACTATAATATTAAATCCAATTTAATTTGTATTTAATTCTAAATTAAATAATTACACTTATTTAATGTGCCTTTACGACTTAGATTCTAAATCTAATCTTTACGGGTCTCAAAGCCCAATTAACATCCAATGTCAATTTAATTAAAGTCCAATGGGCTTTCAATTAATTTCTAAGGCATGGACTTTGGTCAATATGGGTCAAACCCAAATACCAAAGCCCATTTAAGGAATCACCCTTTTTGCCAAAAATCAATTTAGGCCCATTAGGCCCAATTAAAATTTAAAGGTCCATTTAATTATATTTGGACTTTATGGATATGGTTTTGGGCCCAATTGGATCCAACCAATTAACCTAAACCAAACTTGGCCCAACCAAGCCCATTAAGCCCAAATACAACTTTCAAGCCCAATTCCAAAATAAGCCCAATTAATTTAAATCACAAATTCAAAATTTCACAATTAAATTAATCAAAGTGTATAGCCATGATTAATTAATCAAATTAACATTTCCAAAATACCAATTTATATAATTAATCATGCTTATTATCATCAACACATGTCCAACACAATTGAATCAAAAATCAATTCATTTTCCATGCTACAACTCACGACAATTAGGGTTTTATTGTCCGATTCCGAATTCAATCCAATTAAATCCTAAATCAACATTTCCCAAGTCTTTCAAACTCATCCAATGATTCAAAAAACAAAATCACCATGAAATTTAGGGCACCAATGACATTCGGCCAAGCCAAATTTTGGGGAAAAAATTATCCAATTCAATTTTCATCAAATTGATCATGCATAACACTATGTTATCATCATTCAAGCATATTCAAACAATCAATTTCATCCAAACATGCTCAAATCAATTTTACCCAAAATCATTTTCATGCTTAAACAAGGCTCTGATACCATTGTTGGGTTTTCTAGGTCAAAACAAGATCAATTTAAGCATTTAAACATGTGAATACATCAAATTAAGTTACGGAATACTCACTTTGATAGGATTTTGCGATGTGAGGAACAACAAAAATTCTTGCTCCATCCTTGAAGCTCTCGGCCATGGCTCCAATTTGTGCTCCATGTTGGAGCTCCAAGCTCCAAGCTTTGTGTGTGGATTCCATGCTAATGAATGGGTGGTTTCCCATCACCTTTGGATGACTCTTTAGTGTGCTAGCACTTGGAAAAATTTGCCACAAATCTCCTCTAGTGTTCTTGATGCTCTCGGCATGAGAAGTAATTTGAGAGAAAAATGGCCCTTTGCCGAAAATGGGAGAAGAGAAGAGAGAGAGAGAGAGAATAATTAGTTGTGGTTTGTTGTATTTTGATTTCAAAAATCAAATACCAATTACTTTTTCCAAAAATTGTACAAGGCATTAAAAGCCTTCCAACCCCCCATCAATCACAAGTGACTTAATCACATCACTCAAAGTGACAAGACATCCATCACTTGAATGACTAATGATGTGACGCTTGATGTGACTTGGTGCCGCACTTGAATTCGAAATGCAAGTGGGCCCGCAAACACTTCCGGGCTCGGTTCGCTAATTCTGAATTAACGAATTTTCCGTTGCGACGTAATTAAATCAAAATAAAATAAATAATTATGCCTAGTAAAATTACTATTCACGTCGCTCGCGAATTAATTCTAAATTAATTCGTTTGCCCGAATTAAAATCCATTTTAATTCCGCGTCGAAATCTAATTTCGTATAATATATCGAATATATTATTTTATCGATTAATTCCAAATTAATAGTTCTCTCTTTAAATAATATTTTATTCCAGATAAAATATATCTGTAATTAATCCTAGATTAATTTTCTCTCTCTAATAATTAATCCTAGATTAATCATGCTCGAGTCATACGTCATCGGTGAATCTTCGGGAAGCGACCCATGAGATCCCCGGATTTGTTGGCAGTAAATCCGGTCCGGACTATCCGAACACGTACGTACCTAGTACTACGTTTTTACCGATTTACAAGACATGGTTGGCTTCTAGCAAAACACCGTACCTACCCAATTCTCCAGAAATATTCTTAAAGGAATATGTAATCTATACCAAGCGTAGTATACGTAGTATTGCGTATTGCGATCCAGTATCGGATGTCACATGCAAGGCCTGACGCTGGAATTGTGTCTGCCCCGTACGAAGAATATGTCGGATCTCTGGTAACTAGTCTCTATTATCGGATAATCATGACATTGTCATATTATCCCAATGACAGCAGTACATAATAGCACAAGTTCCGTATCTTAAGTGACCATCATCTCCATATGACTGGAGTGATACTTCCGTCTTGACATCACACCCAATGCACTACGATTCTCAATATACCTAGAAGAGGCGTACACAGAACCGGTTAAAGCCCTGGACGACCAAAACCAAAGTATATTGATTGTCGCAAGTATTAGCGGTGCAAGTCTCAGGTTAAGACCAAATACATCTACCCTGATTCGGACTTTCATAGACACATAGTCATACTACCAATGGAATTCCGAGGGGTCTATCCAGAGCGAAGCTGTTTCCGTACTATCGGTAAACACAACCTCTTATTACACTTGCATAAATATCCAATACTTAAATATATGAGAACTATGCCGTTATGCTCCCACAACGCGCACAAGTGTAATACTAGTCTATTCCGCATTATCGATGTCCAATCTCGATAATACTACGACTAGGGATTATTTAATGATTAAACCTTTATGGATTGATACTGTCTCATATCATCTCAATCCGGAACTAATCATAAGGACCTTTTATCATTTATATATCCCGATAATCTAGTTACAAATGATAAAAGAGCAATTTCCTTTGTCACATAGTTAATTTGTACAACAACACCATGTTCTGTACAAATAGTGATGTTATGGGTCATAATTATCCAACAGGAAAGGTGATAATAATTTTAGACCGTCTTGAACACATAAGTTAAGGACATGACATGAACAACGAATATGAAAAAATCGACCCCCTAAATTTGGTTGACATAAGGATTTTAAATCATTGATGGATGCAGTATTTGCAGATGCATTATCAAATCCAATTGTTAAAATTTTATCTAATAAACCATATTCATAAAAAATTACCTTCATCATTCTATAAATATTTTGTGCAGTATGTTGGTCATCAAAAACTCTAAATGCAATAAGTCATTTTTGCATGGTAAATGATGCATCAATCCAATGACAAGTCACACCCATGTATGAGTGTGTTTGCCAATGGTCACTCCAAATATCAGAACATATAGAAGTACGACATTTCATCTCTTTAAATATTTCATTTAAAATAATTTATCATCTTTATATAATTTAAAAATATGACGTTTTGTTGTGTTTCGAGTCATTCTACATGCAGAAGGATTTAAAGCATTATGCATGTAATTAGTAAAATGAAGTTTTTCTCCAAAGCTTAAAGAAAGATGTGCCATACAAGTTAATTTCGCAAATTCTTCTCTATTTTTTTGCATCAGAATATTTAAATAAATCTACAGCACTCGTACCTCTACTAGATGATGCGTACCTGGCCATTTGAGTTTGCGTCGTATCAATTCCAAGTTCAACCGGATGATTTATTTCCAGGTGTTTGATCATATTGCCGTATCCACCAGAAAATTTGTAGGTAACCCCACAATAGTTGCAAATCGCTCTTGAACTGTCATCATTTAATTTTTTTAAATGAAAATGAATTCTGAAAACATCCGAGGAACAAGCCTTAACTTCTCTTCTCCGTGATTGTGCACCGACACTAGGGCCGCTCTCTTGGGTTGACATATTTGACATGAAGTTCTCAGATGAGCTTGCCATTTTTCGTTTAAGAAATAAGTAAGAAAAATAAAAAAAAAAAATTGACTAATTGCGAATGATAATAATTAATTGAATTGAGATTGAGAATAAGAGAATTGTAGGAATTGAGAGAGTTGAGAATTTGGTGTGTTGAAATAATGAAAAATGAATCATATTTATAGAGTTTTAGAATTTTTTTAATATAAAAAATACCCCTAAATATAACCGTTTTATTACCGTTATTAGGGATATATTGGCTCCCTGTACTCCCCCAACGGCTAGTAGCTGTTGGGGTTAGGGTTCCTGTTGGAACCCTACGGTTCCACCGGTTCCGACCGATTCGAGTTGAGGTCGAATCCCAACCGAACCAGTCGGCCACGGTTCCGGCTCCGAATCGTGGCCGGTCTACCTGTAAGTGTCTTAGCTGTTTAGGTTGATGGTGTTGTGTGATACATCATTTCATTCTTGTTTCCTTTTTTCTTTGGATTAATATCTAATAATCATCAGTATAATTCTTATCATCCCTCTGTCTTTCCAAAATAGCTCAGCTATCACAAATACCCTATCCTGGTGGTGCAAAATCAGTGATCCCAGAGGCTCCAGCTCCACCTAATAACATCCTATTTGTTCAGAATGTTCCCCACGATTCAACTCCAATGGCACTGCAAATGTTCTTCTCCCAGTACCCTGGTTTTAAGGAGGTTCGGATGGTGGAGGCAAAACCGGGGAAGCATGCATAGTGCAATGGTCAAGTCTTAAATTACTATTCGATTGATTACGGATTCAAACTCTAGAAACAATCTTTTTTGTGCCAAAAAAAAAAGAAACGAAAAGAAAAGAAAAGGGTATCTCTGATTACATGGATACAACCAAATGAAAATATTGTAACATTAGCATCTTTAAATTCAAGTGACATTTTAACAAACTTTCAGCAGTGTTGCACAAAAGGTATCGTAAACAAAGTTTCTTTTTACTATTTATACTCTCTCCAGCTCACTGTTATGTTTGTCCAATTGGCCTTTCAAATCATTCCTCCACCCTTGGATGAGTCTCTCCTGTTTTTTTATCATCTCATTTTTAGTCTTCAATTCTTCTTCCATAGTAGCAATATCCTGCTAAAGCATGGCAGATACATTGTTAAGGCTCCAAATCAACAATCGTTAAGTATAGTTAGTGTAACAGCCCAGGACAATGTCCGTTTTGAGCAAAACGACTCGTCACGGTTTTTATTATTAGGCTTTGCAATCCAAAATATGTTTAGTAAAGTCCTTCTCGCTGGCGAAAAAGGGCTACTACAATTAGTATCAAATGTAGTGTGGTGAAAAAAAAAATACCTTTCTAAGCATTTCAACCTCGGTTGGCTGATCCTCTCTTTGCAGACTAATAAAATACAGTTGAAGCTTTTTGGCAGCCTCCATAAAATCTCTAGCATGCCTCTCCACATCAACTGCGAAAAGAAAAGGGAAAACTTCAAGTCCATGCTATGTTCGTGCGGTGATTAGACGCAACATTGCAGCTCCATAGAAGAATGAACTCAATGAAAGAAGTTTATCCAATTAACAATGTTCATAGGGGTCAGAACCTAAATCATGAGGCCCAATAACTTGCTAATGTAGAAGTAAAACATTTGCAGGTATTTCAGCCAATACAACTCAAGAATATTCTCTCAGAGTGGTATAAGATTCATGAAAGAAAAAATGAAAAATAAATATCAGGAAGAACAATAGAAAGAACTGAATTACCTCAAGGCAGTGTTTAAAAATACGTTTCGAGGCGGCCGCCTCGGACCGCCTCGCACCGCCTCACGGCGTTGGCGCCTCAAGGCGGCCGCCTTATACGCCAACAACCGAGGCGGCCGCCTTTCACCGATGAGGCGGCCGCCTCAGGCCGCCTCACGCAGACTCGGCGCGAGGCGGTCCGAGGCGGCCGCCTCGCGTTCTTGTGCCATTTTTTTATTTTTTTTATTTTTACCATTGAAACGACGACGTTTTGACTTCTTTATAAAAAAAAATAATAATAAGCGTAAAATCATTTTACAAATTCATTCCATCTTCATCTAGAGTTTCTTCTCAGCATCGACGCATCTTCTCAATTTCGTCTAGGGTTTCTCGTCTCAGCATCGACGCATCAGCTTCTCGACGTGTCTTCTTCAGCTTCTCGGCGTTTCGTCTTCAGCTTCTCGGCGTTAAAAAATAATGCAACTTATATAATCAAATTAAAAAATAATACAACTTATATAATCAAATTAAAAAATAATACGACTTTATGTTATTTGTTAGGGAAAGAGAAAGGGAAAGGGAAAGCTCCACAATTAGTGGATGAAGACAATACAAGTGAAGGAGGTTCTTTGGATGATGACCCATCTGATGATGACATAGATTTTGACCCAAGCTTCATGCCGCTAGACACTAATGATAGTTTATTTAAGGATTAGTTATCAATAATTTTTTGAACATACTATGAATTATGAAGAAAGTAATGTATTTTGGATTACTTATCAATTGTTTTTTGAACATATTATGAATTATGAAGAAATGAATGTATTTTGAATTATTTTTCCGATTTCCGGATCGAGGCGCCCGCCTCACCTCCTCGAGGAGGTCCGCCTCGCGCCTCAATGGCCGGCCGCCTCGAGGCGCCGCCCCGTATTTTTAAACATTGCCTCAAGGTACACTAAATTAGAACAATGTATAAGAAAAAGAATGCTGAAACGCATTTTGTTTATGCTAATTCCACAATCACTTCCATAATCAGCTAAAGGAGCAAGGCGCAAAGGGTCATAGGATCTAGGCACGCGCCTTGATGAAGGTGAGATACAAATTGCAAAAAAAAAAAATATATATGTATCAAATCAACCAAAAAAAGAGAAATCATTGAAAATATATGAGAAACAATTATAATAATACAAATACTGATAATACAAATTAATGCGTTTGTCAAAATTTTAAGTCCACCCCAAAATCTATCTTAATTTATTAAAAAATATTATATAACTTGATTTAGGGTTGGAAAGGTCAATTCGGGTAGGGTTTTCTCACACATTGTAACGAGGTGGGCTTGATGAAGGTCACCTAGCCTGACCCTTCATGAGGCGCGGACGCGCAATAGTCTGAGCCTGAGCGTGAGCCTGAGGTGCGTCTTTAACAACTATGATATTGAAGAGAGCCAAGGGGCTGATAAATGGTAATGTTCATTTATAGATCATAATAAATTTACCATGCTACCAGCTTGAGAAGGGGATGAAAGGGTAGACTATTGGACGTTCTTTTTTTTTTTTTTTTTTTTGGGTTGAATAAGTACACCTAGTAAATAAGATGGTATTATCAACCATGCATTACAGAATACATATGATGGTTGTGTCAACCATGTATTACATTAGCATGAGGCAACACAAAAAATCATCATGTTCATTGCATTCATTTCGCCTATAATCCCAGGCAAAGTCTTAAAAGAAAATCAAAAATTTCATAAGACATAAAAATATCTAGAATAGTCCGGGTTAGTCCTGTGTGCCCAACCACCTACCTCCATTGTTCACACCCTAAACTACTGAATTGGCTAACAGAGTGTACTTTGGTGAAAATAGGCAATGTACTTCATCTCAACTATGTATGTACTATGTACCATGTATAGACTTGGGACCTAACAGCAACTGCATTTGTAGAATCTTCTGAAGTTGAGCACATGACAGACACCAGTTAAAAAGCATTTAATGTGGTGAAGATAGAAAACAAATCAATAACAACCCATAATAACTAAATGCCCGCATTCACTCATAAATTAACTAAGACCATAAGCCACTTGTCGTGTGCGGGCAGTGCATGCATGCGTGTGGAGGGGGGGGGGGGGGTCGAGAGAGTCATGTCCACTGAGTGAATCTAACATTCTTTCTTGCAAGTGCTCCATTTATTATAATTCAAGAGAGTGCATGATCCATACTGCCCCAGCTTTCAAAGTTAATTTCAGGATCAAACTCAAAAAGAATTTCAACCAATATATCTTTAGCCTTCATAAGTACAACCTGAAATACACCTGAACTGTCGATAACAATGTTTAAAAATACGGGGCGGCGCCTCGAGGCGGCCGGCCATTGAGGCGCGAGGCGGACCTCCTCGAGGCGGTGAGGCGGGGGCCTCGATCCGGAAATCGGAAAAATAATTCAAAATACATTCATTTCTTCATAATTCATAGTATGTTCAAAAAACATTGATAAATAATCCAAAATACATTACTTTCTTCATAATTCATAGCATGTTCAAAAAATTATTGATAACTAATCCTTAAATAAACTATCATTAGTGTCTAGCGGCATGAAGCTTGGATCAAAATCTTTGTCATCATCAGATGGGTCATCATCCAAAGAACCTCCTTCACTTGTATTGTCTTCATCCACTAATTGTGGAGCTTTCCTTTTCCCTTTCCCTAACAAATAACATAAAGTCGTATTATTTTTTAATTTGATGCCCGTACTTCCAGGCCGGGTCTGTTCGATTCGACATTTCATTGAAAATATATAAACGAACATATATTGGGTATGTATAGAAACATTGGGCATTAATACAATTATCATTAATACATGTAACAACTTAACAATATACAAATTTCACTTAACATTATTTCATTACAGTATTACACAAATTCATTTAACCTGATTTCTCATTACAGTATTACACAAATTCATTTAAGATTTGAGCCAGCCGAGGATAACAAATTCATTACACAAATTCATTTAACCTGATGAAAAGCTGAAGACGAAAATCAGGAAGTAGCAGAGGCATAGACGAAAATCAGGAAGGAGCAGTAACACGTGAATAAATAAAATTTGAGAAGGGAAGATACCAAATATTATTTAACATTCATTCAATTTTCAATTAAGGATCATTATATACCCGCAATGGACGAAGCTGAGGGCCTGAGAAGCTGAAGACGAAACGCCCTTTGATTGCTGAAGAAGACACGCCGAGAAGCTGAAGACGAAACGCCGAGAAGCTGAAGACGAAACTCCGAGAAGCTGAAGACGAAACGCCGAGAAGCTGAAGACGAAACGCCGAGAAGCTGAAGACGAGAAACCGTAGACGAAATTGAGAAGAAACCTGAGATGCGTCGATGCTGAGAAGAAACCCTAGACAAAGAAACCCTAGACGAGACGCGAGCCTGATGCTGTAAGCTGATTCAAGCCTTATTTTTTTTTTTTTATAAAGAAGTTGAAACGACGACGTTTTGGCACCCCCAAAACGTCGTCGTTTCAATGGTAAAAAAAAAATAAAAAAAAATGGCACAAGATTTCGAGGCGACCGCCTCGCGCCGAGTCTGCGTGAGGCGGCCGCCTCATCGGCGAAAGGCGGCCGCCTCGGTTGTTAGCGTATAAGGCGGCCGCCTCGACGCGCCGACGCCGTGAGGCGGTGCGAGGCGGCCGCCTCGAAACGTATTTTTAAACATTGGTCGATAATCAATGGCTTTTTTGGCTATGTTCACTTATCCTGTTGTCTGTTTCCATTTTCAAGAATTCTATAATTTGAAATTCTATAACATCACCAACATACCTTGCAAGTTATTTCCCCTTTTCCCCTTTCTAAAAAGGTACCAAAATTTCCCATGACAACGGAAACATTCAACAGAAAAGGGAACTTATAGGATACAAAGATAATACATCAGTATATGGATCCACATTCTGAGTCCTCAGAATCTTAGGAATACAATATCTTTAATCTTTTAAAACTTTCAAATTAGGTCAAAGTATTAACAAGGCATATGGTTTAGGAAGCAAAAGGTTATCTTCCATGTGTGACACACAATATCAGTCAATAACTGTCTCATCTCTCATTTCCTTAAATGATATGGATAGTTGGATACCTTTTCTTCCATACGGTATTTTTCTGATCTAATAGCCAATGTTAAAGCTAGGTATGAATTTCCATTGCTTCAAAATACAAAATAGTATACATTATACAAGCTTCTTATATCATAAGAATTACAACTTACCAGTATTTTTCTGATCCACAATCACAACATTTTAACATAATCAACTATCGCACAGTGGAATAACTATTAAATCACACATCAAACTTATTGAAAAAACCATCAAGTATTACATCAACACTTATTGAAAGAACCATCAAATATCCACTCATCATGTAATTGATACTTCAATCTTAATAGCACTACACTCCTCTTTTTTCAAAAACTTCACTCAAAAAATTTTCCACCTACAATCAGAAATGATACGAAAATAGTTGAATTTAAAAAACAAGCATCTATATTATATTTTACTCATAGAATTTGAAGGAGTCGGTTTTTTTAATCTAAAGAATTTGAAGGTAGTGCCTAACGTGATGGTAGTGTTAAATTACTATTCACTTGGTCATGGGTTCGAACACTAGAATCAGATTCTCATGGGGAAAAATAGGGTAAAGCTCAGGACCTCCCTAGACTACGCTGGTAGCGGAAACCTTGTGCACTGGGTACGACTTAATCAAGCATACAGGGCTTTATCGGAAAATAAATATAAAAACAATTACCCAAAATCAGCCATTAACAAGGATTGCTATTGACCTACTGACTACAATATTAATAACTTAGCAAACATTTGATATCAAACACTCATGAGTAAAGTAAATTACTAGTCTAAGTACAGATTATTAAAAACAAAATAAATTAAAAGAAGAAACTAACTTTGATGAGAGGGATGTGGAGAACGGTCAATAGCTTGAAGCTCTCTGGCGGGCAAGCAAGGAAGCAAAGCTGTTTCTAATGCTGTAACACACGATATCATGTCATCTCTTGACGCCTGTGGCAATTGAATCGGTGAATCGAGCTGCTGATCTACTGGTGTTTGTTGTTGAGCCATCAGCGTTTCTATTGTAAGCAAAAAGAAAATCTAAAAAAAAAAAAATGATAAAAGAGAGACGATCAATCAAAATCCTAGGACACATAATATGTTTTAATCCTAATCATGGACATATAATCACGATCTTCGACTTTAAAAAAGGCGAAATTTAACGGGACGATCGCATAAATTTTTTAATTTACAACTACACTCCCAACTTTATTACAATTAAAAAAAAAAAAATTTAAAAAATTTTCAGACCAAATTATGAAATTACCCGTCTTTCAAATTTTTCAATTTTTTGAAAAACCCCTAAACTTCTTAGTTTGAAATCCGCGGCATCGGCAACGGCTTCATCAACGGCGACGGCGAAGGGCACTAACCATAAGTTAAAACCCTAAACTCTTCCTTACCCGAATTATCTACTCCTTTCGGTTTAGGACCCGTCAAATGAATAAATTCTTGTCTTCTTAATTGTATTTTTTATTATTAAAAATTATTATAGATTTTGTTTTTTTGGAATACATATGTGTCCCTAATTTAAGTTTATGATTTTTTCACAATACCTCATGAAGTTTTTGCGGTTAAAAATTAATGGTAACATATCCATTTATTTTTTATTTCTCTTTTTTGCCCTTTTATCTTAAGTAATAAAAAGAATTCTAACATATATAATTATCATACTTATATGATATATTAAAAGCATAAAAATCTTGTAAATTTTTATAAGGTAACTTCGATCACTAAAATAGAACTACAATAATATAAAGAGACTGTAAGAATCTAGATTTTTCTCTTAAAAAGAACTTACCTCACTTGAATTATAAATGAAGTGATGGTACTTCATACATATCTTTGCATAATCTGATTCAACATCATTTCATATATTTTTTTGGTTTCCCTAAGAGTGGAAATTCAACAAATTAAACAAACAAAACTCTCCAAGAAAATCAAAACTTGGACTAAACATTACAACAATGTACCGTGTACACAATCTCATTGGCAACTAGCTATTTTTTAATTAAAAATAAATAATAAAAGAAGAAATTATCATTTTGCTAAGTTTTAGGAAGAAATTATCATTTTGCTAAGTTTTAGGCTTTCGGATTACTTTAATGCAAGCTTTCTCATGATTTTTCCCTAACTTTGGGTTCGTAAACATCAGCCAGCACTTGTGTTTCAACCCCATAAAAAAGAAAACAACATTTTTTTAAAAAAAGATATAAGAATTTTGAAATGAAAAAATATATTAAAAAAAAATTAGTGGCTCTAATAGAGTAATAGAGCTGAAATCTTAAGACCAATTGACTGAGCCATTAGCATGTTGGAAAGAAAAATTACATATATGAGAAATGGTGAGGGAAAAAATTGAAGAGAGAAAATGTTTTTTATTTATTGTGTATACTCATAATTGTTGATATCACATTTTTATTTATAAATAAATGGTAAAAATAAAAATAACAAAATAAATGGATATGTCATCATTAGTTTTCAATAGCATGGACTTGATGAGGTATGAAAAATCAAGGACTTGACGAGACATCATGAAAAAAATTAGGGTTTCGAAGGGTTTTCTCCCTACATTATAAATATATGAAATCTATTGGGATATTAAATATTTTTTCCTCATCAAATAAACTTGATAATAATATTCCAAATTACTTTCTTCAACATCCAATGAGTTTAATGAAATGTTTAGTACACCTTAAAAACATAGAAATAATATTTATATAAAGTAATAAGGAAAATAAACATTACTATTCATAAGGAAAAAAATATTGCTATTCATAAAATTACATGTGAGTATCATCAAATCTAAACTACTTATATATCATAATTCCGAAAATAATTATTTTGGGATGAAAATATGAGGATGAGCAAAATGGGATGGCCGATACGAAGGCATACCTCTGGTGTAGAGAAACGTAACATTAAGAACCAATTTGATATATTCCTTCAATTCATCTAGCACAAAAATAATTATTTTAAAATTTACCCCTCAATAAAGCAACCATTAATTCAAAACCTCTTCAATTTTAGCAATTAAAGAGATTCATTGAATTTATAGTAACCATGATGTTGGGGCAGATGTGGAACCCATAGAGTCAGATCGGTAGATATCTAGCGTGGGTGTATTTTAAAATATTTTTATGTAAAACTATATTCCATTTTGAGTCTGTAGGATAAAACGGGGACTAAAAAGGAGTTTGAAAGTGTCAAAATGGAGAAACTGAAGTTTCAGTAAGTATCAGCTCTACGCGTCGCGACGCGGAAGCTTGGGCGTCGAGACGCTCCAAAGTGTGAGAGCAATGCGAGAGCTTAACGTCTTAGCGTCGCGACGCGGAAGGGTGTGCGTCGTGACGCTCATAGGTCTGATGCTCGGTGTCGCGATGCTGAAGGGTCTAAATCGCGACGCTGCCGTAGGCAGTGAGCATTTTTCTACTTCAAACCAATACTAAACACTTCCAATTTTCTCATAATACTTCAAATACACCTAAAATCCAATTTTAACATCATAACCACCATTAACACATGTTATACAACTAGGATACATGTATTCTAAATACTTATATGCATTTGTTTGAATCAAAACACAAACTAATTTAAAATCGCATTATGAAATGTCTCATGAACAATTATAGTTCACCCAAAGGTGGTCAAGTGATTCTAGAATGGTAGCCATAGCTATAAGCTTTAATCTAGAGTTCCAAATTCTTATTAATTGTTCTATGTCCAACATAAACATCTTTGACCTAATTACAAGCATATTGTGTTTATACTTCCAAAGCATCATAACACAATTTATTAGCCTTATTTCAACTTTAAGTTGTGTAATCATGCATCTAATACATAATCCATCATTATATGTCTCATTAATGAAAAATCACTAATGAAGAACATAACTTAAGAGAAGTTCAAACTTACCTAGTAAGCTTCATGCAAAGATCCAATCTCTTTCTCCTTGTTGAAATGGTTGGAGAACTTCCAATGCTAGCAAGTTTGACTCCAAGATCCAATCTTGATTCCAATGCTAGCAAGCTTCACTCCAAGATCCAATCTTGATTTCTCCTAGATGAAATGTTGTAGAGACCTCACAAAGCTTCTCTAAACACTTCTCTAATTTTGGCTAATTTCTCTAATTCTTGCTTGTATTTAGCTTTCTCAAACTTAATTAAATCATTCATAAAGCTTGCTATTTATAGCAAAACTTAGGCAATTTTTAATTAATAAAAGTTCTAATCAACTTTTATGTGGGCTTAATATAATTTGTCCAAATATGTATAATTAGGTGTGACTAATCACTTTTATCTACCACTTTGATTTAATCCAATTAAATCAAGATAAAGATTAGGAAATGAATTATTTCAATGTTTGCCACTTTGATTTAATCCAATTAAATCAAGCCAAAAACACATATAATTACATATTTATATTTACCAAAATATCCTCAAATGGTAAAGATATTTATGAATTTATAATTGAGCCCTTGTGTAATTATTGAATTAATCCAATTAATTCAATTAGGTCAAAGTAAACAATCAATGTTATCCAATAACACTTGATTATCTTAGTTGATAATTACAATATCGAATATTATCTGTTATCAAAATTAATCGATCCGTTATATGGAATGACAGGACATTTAGATAGATGATTGACTAGGCCAATATCTGATCTTGTCTTCTTTACCCGGTACATATGTTTTCTTTGTGATGCATTCGATGCAAGCCACATATGAAGAGCTTCATAATATGTTACGCTAGGCATAACATGATTTGAAGAAATGGAATCCCACTTTGTACCTCTATGGTGGAGCAAACTCTTCAAAGATTTTTAGGAAGTCTAAGAAGATTACAATGGGATATAAGAAGAAAAATTTCAAGAAACAAAACTACAAGACGGCTCGTAGCTCGTATGCATGTCTACACTGCAAGAAGTCTGGATATTGGTAGAAAGATTGTCTAGAGCTTAAAGGAAAAGCAGGAACCCCATGTACCCTTTGTATTTTTCCTATTATTTACATCTCATTAGCCTTAGATGCAAATAGTGGTTGGGTGTTAGACACCGGTAGTCCTACTCATATTTGTAACTCCATAAGAGTTAATAGAACGCTAAACATAGGAGAGATCCAGCTTAGAGTTGGCAATGACGAGACATTGGATCTCAGAGCCATAAGAACATATGTTCTAGATCTCTCTAATGAATGTAAATTAGATTTACATGACTATTTTTATATGCTCCCTCTTATCAGATAAATAATATCTTAACTAATATTAGATAAAGAATAATATAAAATAAACATTAAATATGATGCTTTATGTTTATATGATAAAAACAATATTCTTTATCTAACGGTCACTATATTTTGGAAACATATAGAGATGCTTTTAATGTAGAGGAAAATACAAGTAATAGATCATAATTAAATAATATTGAATTAAGGCATATGAAATTGAGTCATATAGGTGTTAGACATCTATAAAATTGGTAAAAGATGGTTTGATTGAAAATCTTAACTTATATCCTTATCCGATTTGTGAGTCATGTTTCCTAAGGAAAATGACATAGGCCCTATTTCTTGGTGTTGGACACCGTGCTGAAAATTTATTGGAACTAATACACAATGATGTGTGTGGTCCATTAAATTATGACGTTCATGTTGTTTCTACATATTTCGTGACTTTCACGAATGATAAGTCTATAAATTGGAAATATTTGACAAGTTCAAAATATCTGAAACAAAGTAATAAAACAAACCAGTAAATTCATCAAGAGCCTTTGATTAGATCAAAGTGGTGAATTTATGAGCAATAAATTCGGAAGTTATTTAAAGGATAATTGAAATTCTCGCCCGATATAACCCACCAGGAACTCCTTAACACAATGATGTGTCTGAATGGAGAAGTCATACTTTATTGGATATGGTGCGATCTATGTGAGCTATACAGATCTTTCATATTACCTTTAGGGTCATGATTTACTTACTACTGGTCACATACTTAATAGGGTTCCATCGAAAGCTGTTTCTATGACCCCCTATCAGATATGGTTCGGTAGAAATTCAAGTCTTAGATACTTAAAGATTTGGGGTTGTCATGTATACGTTATAGTTGCGCAGCGGGATAAACTAGCATCCAGGGAATATAAATAAAGATTTGTTGGATATCCTGAAAATTCTTTGGGATATCAATTCCATGATTCTGAGCAATGAAATGTATTTGTTGTTCCCTTTGCCACTTTTCTTGAAAATGAAATTTTGAGAGAACGTGAGAATTGTAGAAAGATTGAACTTGATGAGTTTCATACCAACAGTAAGGAACCTGAGATGGAACCAGAGATCCAACTAGGTGAAGGATCCACAACACAGGTTCTATATAAGTCGAATAAAATATCAAGGCCTCTTAAGAGATTATTTTCAACATCTGATGTGAGCCTTGATGTTCTCATCTTGGAGGAAACAGATCCGACTACGTAAAAACATGCGATATTGGATATCGATTAGGGAAAATGGTGGGAAGCCATGAAATGCGAGATGGATTTTATGCATGAAAATCAAGTTTAGGACGTAGTTGAACTTTCTGAAGAAATTAAACTTATTGGTTATACATGGGTTTATAATCGGAAGTGATGACCCGATAGAAAGGTGAAAACCTTTAAAGTCCGATTGGTAGTGAAAGGTTACACTCAATGTCCTGAGATTGACTATAAGGAAACTTTTTCACCAGTAGCCATGCTAAAATCCATTAGGATTCTTTTAGCCTTTGCTGCATATCATAACTGTGAGATGGAGCAGATGGATGTGAAAACCGCTTTCATAAATGGATTCCTCTAGGATGATATCTATATGGAACAACCGAAAAGTTTTCATATCCAGTGAGACTTCAAACTAGGTTTGTAAGCTCCAGAAGTCTATGGACTTAAACAGACATCTCGAAGCTGGAATTGTCTTTTTGATGAGATAATTAAATTATCTGGATTCATCAAGAACGATGAAGAACCATGTGTTTATAAGAAAGTGAGTGAGAGTATGATAGTTTTCTTAGTTAGTATATAGACCGCATCTTTATCATTGGAAATGATACATGATTGATGCAAAGTATAAAAGCCTACCTTTGCAAGAACTTCTCCATGAAAGATATGGGTGAAGGTTCCTATATACTAGGTATAAGGCTTTATTGGGATATAGTTAGGAAGCTTATAGAGTTGTTGCAATCGACATACATAGATAAAATGTTAGAATGGTCTGCTAGGCAGTAAATGTATCTTTCTGATACGACATATATCTTTCGAAAGAAAATTACATAGAGAGTTATGATGAACATTAAAAAAATACATATTTATTATACAAAAATCAATCATTTTTACACTTGTAGTTTCAGTAATCCTATTTATTTAGCACATCTGTGAAATAATATTTTAAGCTATATTTTATATATTTTTATTGTGTATTTTTATTATTTGGTAGGTAAAATACTGCTCGGAAGCTCGACGAAAAAAGTCACTCTTGGAAAAAGGCCAAAAATAGGAAAAAAAACAGTTGGCGTATCGCGACACGAATGGTCTCAGCGTCGCGACGCGCCTAATAAGACGAAGACACCACAGGTACCACTCCACGCATCGCGACACGAAGGACTTTGGAGTCACAATGCACTACGCTTTCAAAGCGTGTCCCCCAGCTGGTATGCGCGGCGCGACGCGCACATCCTTGGAGTTGCGACACGCCGACCTTTCACAGCCTATAAATTGCGAGCTTCAGAAGGAAAATTTTCATGCTTTATTTCTGATTTCTCTATAGATTTTTGGAAAGAGAGTATCTTGTGTGTTTATTTATTTAAAGCTTTTTGTAATGCCTTTTCTTTTCTGTAATAAAATCACGAGTATTGTTAATTACATAATGAGTAGCTAGTTTTTTTCTGCAGGGGTAAGGGTGAAGCTTTTAAATGAAAATTTAGATTAATCTCGCTTATATTATAATCAATAAATTGAAATCTAATGATTAAAACTTGATTTAGATCTAGATTAATTATTGTAAAAATTGGCTACCACCTTTATGGATGGTTTTAATTTAGCTACCGCCTATATGGTTGGTTTTAATTTGTCTACCGCATTTATGGCTGGTTTCATTTTGGCTACCGCCTATATGGATGGTTTTATTTGTTTACCGCCTATATGGCTGATGTTATATGTTTTGGCATAACTAAGTACCTAACTAAATTTGTTATAGACAGAAATGAACACCATCTTTATGAGAGGTTTTATATATTTTTGGCATAATTAATTCCTAAAATAAATTAAGTGTGTAACAATGGCAATTTACATATTATAATAAATGACAATTTATATATTATAATAAAGTGAGATTTCTAAGTTCGAAATATTGAAAGTGGATCCCCTAACCCCCAACATTTCATTTTATTATGGCAGTTTAAAACCTAAAAATTTCCAACAACTTCAACAAATCAAACTTGTTTCTTTTTCGCACTGCTCACCATTCTATATTACTAAATCTATTCCCTGTGGATCGACCTCAGACTTACCGGGTTATTTTATTACTTCGACACTCTTATACTTGGGAGTAAAGAACCACTTTTTGAGCGTGTCAAGTTTTTGACGCCGTTGCCGGGGAAGTGTATTTAGTAGATAGAATAGTCATTGTAATTAATTTCTTCTTTCTCTTCTTTTCTTTTATTTATTTTTATTTTATGCATCTTAATTTTTTTTCACTTTTTGTTAGTTTAATTTTCTTTTTCTTTTAGTATTGTATTTGCATTTTCAGATTTTTGCATATAGTTTGTTTTTGTTGCATAAAACACTGGTCTCGAACATCTAGCGGTAGATTAATAAGAAAGTCTACATCACCTTCATCGTTTATCAGAATGGCTGAGAACCAAATTGAAAATCAAATTGAAAATCCACCTGCCCGAGTTGAAAACCCAGTTAATCAGGAAGAAAACGAGTATCGGTATGGAGATCCTAATCATCATAGGACACTCAGACAATTCATGAATCCCACTAGGACAAGATCACCATCTTGCATTATTTTCCCTCCAGAAGCAGCACGTTTCAATTTGAAATCAAGTGTCATCAATCTTTTACCCACATTCCACGGTCTAGAATCAGAAAACCCTTATCAGTACCTAAGGGAGTTTGAAGAGTTATGTAACACTTGCACAGACCAAAATTGTAGCATGAATATAATTTGGTTAAAGTTTTTTCTTTTTTTTTTAAAGGATAAAGCTAAAATTTGGCTGCAAAACCTTAGGTCAGGATCTATTAGAACAATGGATGATTTACAAGAACAGTTTCTTAAAAAGTTCTTTCCCCCTCATAGGATAAATTCCTTTAAGAGGAGAATCACAACCTTCACACAAGAGTCGGGGAAAAACTTTATCAATATTGGGAGAGGTATAAAGAGATGTTAAATATTTGTCCACATCACAGGTTTGAAACATGGAGGCTAGTTGCCCATTTATATGAGGATTTAACACCCAAGGTAGACAAGTAGTGGAGGTGATGTGTAACAATGAGTTCAGGGACAACGATCCCGAAGATGCACTAGATTACCTAGAGCACATAGCAAAGAATACACAACAATAGGATACAATTGGTACCTATGAGTCATCTGTAAAACCACGACCATCTGGTAGAGGTATGTTTAACCTTAGGGAAGATTATGACCTTGTTTCCAAGTATGCATCTTTGTCTAAAAACATTGAGACGTTAAAAGCGGGGAAGAGTGATCATGTCAAGTCAGTTCAGGAAGTTATATGTCAAATTTGTAGTTCAAATGAACATGTCACACAAGTTTGCCCATCCTTGCCAGCCTTGAAAGAATGTCTCCATGACCAAGTCAGTTCCATAAACACATTCAATAGACCAAATCCAAACCCATACTCACAGATCTACAATTATGATTGGAGAAACCATCCAAACTTCAATTAGAGGAATGATAACCAGACACAATCTTCACAACAACCTCCCCAGGTTCACCAGAATTTCTAAAATTCCCATAGTTATGCACCTTATGTCCCACCACCTAGGAAAACCCTTGAGGATAACTTGAACGCATTCATGGAAAAACAAGAAGCCATCAATAACCAAAAGGCACAAATGATGAATGATTTTTGAGAGAAAATTTTGATAAAATCATCTCTGTTTTGACCATTAATGAGAAAGGAAAGTTTCCCGCACAACCACAGTCAAATCCCAAGAGTCATTAAAACCCCAACGAGAGTAGTTTTGGAAATCAACACTTAGACCAAGTCAAATCTGTTATTACTCTTCGCAGTGGTAAGAACATCCACAGACCTATTCTAGAACCTCGCAAAACTGAGAATAAATCAGAATCAGAGGGTAAGGAAATGGTTGATGAACCATTACCTGTCATCGATAATAACATTTTTTCCCATGCACTTTCATTTCCTCAGGCATTAAAAACAAAGAAATTGAACCATTCCCCAGAAATTTATGAAATATTCAAACAGGTAAATGTCAATATTTCTTTGTTAGATGCCATCCAACAATACCGTCTTATGCCAAATTTTTGAAAGACTTGTGTACCGTCAAAAGAAAACATCAGGTAAGAAAGAAAGTTTTTCTAGCTGAACAGGTAAGCTCCATTCTCTCAACCAATAATGCATTAAAATATAAAGCTCTGGTTGTCCAACTATTTCTTGTATTATTGGAAATCATAACATTGAACATGTTTTGCTTGATCACGGAGCAATGTCAATTGCTTCCATTTTCGGTTTACCAATATCTTAATATCAGTGAGATTAAACCAACCTCAACTACTCTTTTACTTGCCGATAGATTTGTTAAGGTACCAAAAGGAATTGTGGATGTGTTATTACAAGTCGATAGATTCATATATCCTGTGTATTTTACTGTCTTAGAAACACAACCTGTAGCAGATAATTATAAGCCAATCCCTGTAATACTTGGTCGTCCATTTTTAGCAACAGCTAACACTGTAATTAACTGCAGGAATGGAATCATGAATCTGTCTTTTGGAAACATGACATTAGAGCTAAATGTTTTTAACATGTGCAAATAGCCATATGATGAGGACAATGAAAATGAAAGCATAGAATTAATTGAACCACTAGTGGATGAACATATTCATATGAGTTTATCTGATCCTATGAAAATTTGTACTACTAATTTTGTTGAATCAAGTATGCAAATTGAGTCAGATATTACTAATGATCTTCTATTTGACTCTACACAGGTATTGGAAGATGATGGAGAATACAAAATTTGGAAGAAATGGGAACACTGGAAAAAAAAAACACGAAGAAACACCCAATTTTGGAGTTAAAAGCTTTGCGAGAAGAACTGAAATATGCATTTCTAGAAGATAAACAGACTTACCATATGGTAATTTCTTCTTCTCTCACAAGCAATCAAGAAGGTAAGTTGTTAAATATGTAGAAAGAACACAAATTGGCAATTGGATGGACTTTAAAAGACATAAAAGGCATGAATCCATTAATCAACACACATCGAATACATTTAGAAGATAATGCTAGAACATATCGTCAACTCCAAATAAGATTAAACCTTCACATGAAAGAAATAGTAAGAACAGAGGTCATTAAACTTCTTGATGTATGCATTATCTACCATATCTCCGATAGTAAGTGGGTAAGTCCTACACAAGTTGTACCAAAAAAATCTTGAATTATTGTTGTAAAAAATGATAAAGGAGAATTAATCCCAACTCGCTCTAGTTAGCGTATGTGCATTGATTATAGAAAATTAAATGACGCAACTAGAAAAGATCATTTTCCTTTGCCATTTCTTGACCAAATTTTAGAAAGAGTAGCTGAACATCCATATAATTGTTTTCTTGATGGTTACTCGGGTTATTATCAGATTCCAATTGCTTTAGAAGACCAGTAAAAGACCACATTCACATGCCCTTTTGGAACATTTGCATTTAGGAAAATGCATTTTGGACTCTGTAATGCACTTGCAATATTCCAACGATGCATGTTAAGCATATTTAGTGACATGGTTGAACACTGTTTAGAGGTCTTTATGGATGATATAACTGTTTTTGGAAATTCATTTGATAATTGCTTGAATAATCTGGAAAATATCTTGAAAAGGTGTGAAGAAAAAGGACTTGTGTTAAACTGGGAAAAATATCATTTCATGACTAATTCGGGAATTGTGTTAGGACACATTGTGTCGTCTAAAGGTATTGAGGTTGACAAAGTAATAATAGAAGTAATCTCTAAATTACCATCACCAAAAACAGTCAGGGAAATCCATTCTTCCTTAGGACATGCATGATTTTATACGAGGTTCATTAAAAACTTTAGTATCATATCCAGACCCTTATCTAACCTCTTATTAAAAGATGAAACATTTGAATAAACAGAAGAATGTCAAAAATCATTCAAAAAATTATCAGTCTTTTGACTTTTGCTCATATTATGCAATCCTCTGATTGTTCCTTGCCGTTTGAGTTAATGTGTGATGCTAATGATTATGCAGTTGGTGTAGTGCTAGGACAAAGAAAGGAAGATAAGTCGTATGTAATATATTACGGAAGTAGAACTTTAATTAATGCACAAATGAATTACACTACCACAGAAAAATAACTATTTGCAGTAATATTTGCATTGGATAAATTTCGATCATATTTAATTGGTTCTTCAATCGTTTTTTATTCTGATCATGCTGCTGTCAGATATTTGATGTCTAAACAAGATGCAAAGCCAAGATTAATACGGTGGATTTTGCTACTTCAAGAATTCAATCTCACGATCAAAGACAAGAAAAGGGCATAGAACATGGTTGTAGATTATTTATCGAGACTCACAAACGAGTCATTAATTGATACAACTCCTATCAATGACTCATTTCCCGATGAGTTTTAATTCTCTGTAAACACTATGCCTTGGTATGCTAATATCTTCAATTTTCTTGCAACATAAAAGATACCTCCAGACTATAGCCAGCAAGACAAGAGGAAATTTTTGACCGAAGTCAAAAGATTCTATTGGGATGATCCATATCTATTTAAATCTTGCCCTGATCAGGTTTTCAGATGATGCATACGAGACAGTGAGATAAGTGGTGTTATTCAGTTTTGTCATTCAGAAGCATGTCGAGGTCATTTTTCATCTAAGAAAACCGCTACAAAAATCTTCCAGTGTGTATTTTATTGGCCCAACATTTTTAAAGATACACACACTTTCTGCAAAACCTGCGAAAACTGTCAAAAGTTGGGATCTATTTTAAAAAGAAACATGATGCCTTTAAATCCCATCCGTGTCATCGAAATCTTTGATTGTTGGGGGATAGATTTCATGAGCCCATTTTTACCATCATTGGATTTTTATATATTTTAGTTGCAGTCTATTATGTCTCAAAATGGGTCGAGGTGATTCCTTGTCGGAACAATTATCACACAACTATGATCAAATTTTTAAAGGAAAATATTTTAAGACGATTTGGAATCCCTCGGGACATTATAAGTGATGAAGGTAAACACTTTTGTAACAGACCTTTCGAGTCCTTAATGAAGAAATATAGAGTCACACGCAAAGTTTCCACCTCATATCACCCTCAGACAAATGGTCAATCTGAACCAGCGAATAGGAAAATTAAACAAATTTTAGAAAAAATGGTTAACCCAAATCACAAAGATTGGTCTCTTCGACTAACTGATGCACTTTGGGCATACCGAACAGCTTTCAAAACATCTTTGGGAATGTCACCATATCGCCTTAGGTTATGGAAAACCTTATCATTTGCCTGTAGAACTTGAGCATAAAGCATATTGAGCTATTAAAATATTCAATTCAAACCTTGAAAATGGCAGTCACGAACGTAAATTAAAATTAAATGAACTTGAAGAGTTAAAGAATGATTCATATGAGAATACAAAAATTCTTAAAGCTAAAACTAAGGCCTTTCATGATAGTCGAATTTTAAGAAAAACATTTGAAGTTGGTCAAAAGGTTTTACTTTATAATTCTTGTCCACATGCTTCTGAATGACAAAACTGAATAACATCACTTATCTCACTGTCTGGTATGCATCGTCGAAAAATCTAATCAGGGTATTATTTAAACAGATATAGATCATCCCAATAGAATCTTTTGCTGGCTTCAGTCTGGAGGTATCTTTCCTGTTTCAAGAAAATTGACAATATTAGCATACCAAGGCATTGTGTTTATAGAGAATAAAAACTCATCGGGAAAGGAGTCATTGATAGGAGTTGTATCAATTAGTGACTCATTTATGAGTCTCGATAAATAATCTGCGACCACGTTCTCTGCCTTTTTCTTGTCTTTGATTGTGAGATTGAATTCTTGAAGCAACAAAATCCAACGTATTAATTTTGGTTTTGCATCCCGTTTAGACATCAAATATCTAACAGCAGTATGATCAAAATAGACAATGGTTAAAGAGCCAATTAAATATAATCAAAATTTATCCAATGCAAATATTACAGCAAGTAGTTCTTTTTATGTGGTAGTGTAATTCATTTGTGCACTGTTTAAAGTTGTACTTGCGTAATATATTACATGCGGCTTACCTTCATTTCCATATCCTAGCACTGTTCCAACTGCATAATCACTAGCATCACACATTAGCTCAAAAGGCAATGACCAATCATGGGATTGCATAATAGGAGTAGAAGTCAAAAAACTGATAATTTTTTCGAATTATTTTTGACATTCTTCTATCCATTCAAATGTTGCATCTTTTAATACGAGGTTACATAAGGGTCTGAATATGGTACTAAAGTTTTTAATAAACCTCATATAAAATCATGCATGTCCTAAGCAAGAACGGATTTCCCTGACTGTTTTTGGTGGATGTCAATTTTAAAATTACTTCTATTTTTGACTTGTCAACCTCAATACCTTTAGATGACACAAAATGACCCAAAATAATTCTTGAATTAGTCATGAAATGATATTTTTCCCAGTTTAATACAAGTCATTTTTCTTCACATATTTTCAAAATATTTTCCAAATTATTCAAGCAATTATCAAATGAATTCCCAAAAATAGTTATATCATCCATAAATACCTCTAAATAGTGTTCAATCATGTCACTAAATATGCTTAACATGCATCGTTGGAATGTTGCAGGTGCATTACAACGTCCAAAAGGCATTTTCCTAAATGCAAATGTTCCAAATGGGCATGTGAATGTGGTTTTTTCCTGGTCTTCTAAAGCAATGGGAATCTGATAATAACCCGAGTAACCATCAAGAAAATAATAGTATGGATGTCCAACTACTCTTTCCAAAATTTGGTCAAAAAAATGGTAAAGGAAAATGATCTTTTCTAGTTCGTCATTTATTTTTCTATAATCAATGCACATACACCAACTAGATGGGATGCGAGTTGGGATTAATTATCCTTTATCATTTTTTACAACAGTAATTTCAGACTTCTTAGGTACAACTTGTGTAGGACTTACCCACTTACTATTAGAGATATGGTAGATAATGTCTACATCAAGAAGTTTAAGGACCTCGATTTTTACTACTTCTTTCATGTGAGGGTTTAATCTTATTTGGGGTTGATGATATGTCCTAGCATTATCTTCTAAATGTATTCGGTGTGTGCAGATTAATGGATTAATGTCTTTTATGTCTTTTAAATCCCATCCAATTGCTAGTTTGTGTTCTTTCAATATATTTAACAACTTACCTTATTGATTGCTTGTAAGAAGAAGAAATTACCACAGGATAAGTTTGTTTATCTTCTAGAAATTCATATTTCAGTCCTTCTGGCAAAGCTTTTAACTCCAATTCGGGTGCTTCCTCGTGTTTTTCTTCTTCTAGTGCTCCCAGTTCTTCCAAATTTTGTATCTCTCAATCGTCTTCCAATACATGTGTAGAGTCAAGTAGAAAATCATTAGTAATATCCGAATTCATTTTCGTACTTGATTCAACAAAATTAACAGTCCAAATTTTCATGGGATCCGATAAACTCCCCTAAATATGCTTATCCATAATTGGCTCAATTGATTTTATGCTTTCGTTTTCATCGTCCTCATCATATGGCTGTTTGCATATGTTAAAAATATTTAGCTCCAATGTCATGTTGCCAAAAGATAGATTCATGATCTCATTCCTGCAATTAATTAAAGCGTTATCTGTTGCTAAAAATTGACGACCAAGTATAAAATGGATTGGCTTATAACTGTCTGCCACATGTTGTGTTTCTAAGACAATAAAATCCACTTGATTTATGAATTTATCGACTTGCAATAACATATCTTCCACAATTCATTTTGGTACCTTGACTGATCTATCGGCAAGTAAAAGAGTAGTTGAGGTTTGTTTTATCTCACCAATATTAAGTTGTTGGTAAATCGAAAATAGAAGAAAATTGACACTGGCTCCGAGATCAAGCAAAACATATTCAACGCTTTGATTTCCAATAATACAAGAAATAGTTGGACAACCAGGGTCTTTGTATTTTAATGCATTATTGGTTGAGATAATAGAACTTACCTGTTCAGCTAGAAAAGCTTTCTTTCTTACCTAACGTTTTCTTTTAACGGTGCACAGATCTTTCAGAAATTTACCATAAGATGGTATATGTTGGATGGCATGTAACAAATGAATATTGATATTTACCTATTTGAATATTTCATAAATCTCTGGGGAATTATTCAGTTTCTTTGTTTTTAATGCTTGAGTAAATGGAGGTGCATGAGAAAAACTATTATTACCAACGACGGGTAATTATTCATCAACCACTTCCTTACAATCTAAATCTGTTTTATTCTCAGCTTCGCGAGGTTCAAGGATAGGTCTATGGATCTCCTTACTACTACGAAGAGTAATAACATATTTGACTTGGTCTAAGTGTTGATTTCCAGAACTACCCTCGTGAGGATTTAGATGACTTTTGGGATTTGATTGTGGTTGTGCAGGAAACTTTCATTTCTCATTAATGGTCAATGCAGATGTAATTTTAGCAAAAGTTTCTCTCAAATCATTCATCGTTTGTGCATTTTGGTTATTGACGGTTTCATGTTTCTCCATGAATGTATTCAAGGTATCTCCAATGGTTCTCATAGGTGGGGGGGACATATGGGGCATAATTCTGGGAATTTCATAAATTATGGTGAATCTGGAGAGGTTGTTGTGATGATTGTGTTTGGTTATCATTCCTCCAATTGAAGTTTTGATGATTTCTCCAACCATAATTGTAGGTTTGTGAGTATGGGTTTGGATTTGGTCTATTGAATGTGTTTATGGAACTGACTTGGTCATGGAGACATTCTTGCAGGGCTGGCAAGGATGGGCAAACTTGTGTGACATGTTTATTTGAATTACATATTTGACATAAGACTTCCTGAACTGACTTGACATGATCATTCTTCCTTGCTTCTAAAGCCTCAATTTTTTTAGATAGAGATGCATACTTGGCAGCAAGGTCATGGTCTTCTCTAAGGTTAAACATACTTCTACCAGATGATTGTGGTTTTACATACGACTCATAGGTGCCAACTGTGTCCCATTGTTGTGCATTTTTTGCTATGTGTTCTAGGTAATCTAGTGCATCTTCGGGATATTTATCCTTAAACTCACCGTTACACATCATCTCCACTACTTGTCTATCTTGGGGTGTTAAACCCTCGTAGAAATAGGTAACCAGGCTCCATGTTTCAAACCCATGATATGGACAAATATTTAATATTTATTTAAACCTCTCCCAACATTGGTAAAGTGGTTCCCCCGACTCTTGTGTGAAGGTTGTGATTCTCATCTTAAAGGAATTTGTCCTATGAGGGGGAAAGAACTTTTTAATAAACTGTTCTTGTAAATCATCACATGTTCTAATAGATCCCGACCTAAGGTTTTGCAGCCAATTTTTGCTTTATCCTTTAAAAAAAGGAAAAAACTTTAACGAATTACATTCATACTATAATTTTGGTATTTGCAAGTGTTACATACCTCTTCAAACTCCCTTAAGTGCTGATAAGGATTTTCTGATTCTAGACCGTAGAATGTGGGTAAAAGATGGATGAAACCTGATTAAAAATTGAAATGTGTTGCATCTAGAGGAAAAACAATGGCAGATGGTGATCCTGTCCTAGTGGGATTCATAAATTATCCGAGTATCCTAGGATGATTGTTATACTGAGACTATTTTCTTCCTAATCAACTGGGTTTCAACTTGGACAGGTGGATTCCCATTTTGGTTCTCATTTCGGTTATCGGCCATTTTGACGAACGATGAAGGTGATGTAGACTCTCTATATAATCTACGTAGATGATCGAGACCAATGTTTCATGCAACAAAAAACAAACTATATACAAAAATCTAAAAATGCAAATATAATACTCAAAAACAATTTCCGAATAAAGAAAAGAAAAACAAAAAATTAAAACAAAAAGAAAAGAAAATTAATTACAATAGTTATTCTATCTACTAAATAATAATTCCCAGACAACGGCGCCTAAAACGTGACACGCTCAAAAGTGGTTTTTTACTCCCAAGTATAAGAGTGTCGAACTAATAAAATAACCCAGTAAGTCCGGGGTCGATCCACAGTGAATAAATTTAGTAAAATAGAATGATAAATGGAGCGAAAAGAAAAAGGTTTGATTTGTTGAAGTAGTTGGAAACTTTTAGGTCAATAATCAATAATAAAATAAAATACTTGAGTTAGGGGATCCACTTTTAAGATTTCAAATCTATAAATCTCGCTTTATTATTATATATAAATTGTCTTTGTTACCAATTAATTTATCTCATGAATTAATTATGCCAAAAATATAAAAACAAACCATATATATGATGTTCATTTCTATATATAACAAGTCCAGTTAGATATTTAGTTATGCCAAAACATGTAAAACCAAAAATATAGACGGTAGCTATATAAAACCAGCCATATAAGCAGTAGCAAGATATGTCAATAACTAATCCAGATTTAAATCAAGTTTTAATCATTAGATTTCAATTTATTTATTATAATATAAGCGAGATGATCTAAGTTTTCATTATAAAAGCTTCACCCTTTACCCCAATAAAAAGAAATTAGCTACTCATTTTGTAATTAAAAACACTCGTAATTTTATTACTGAAAGAAAAAGATATTATAGAAAGCTTAAATAAATAACAACAATAAGACACTTTCTTCCCAAAAATCTATAATGAATTCGGAAAGAAAGTATGAAGATTTCTTTTGCCGAAAGCTTTAATTTATAGGTAAAACTTCATCCACGCGTAGCGACGCTGAAGCCTTGCGCGTTGCGACGCGGATGCCAGCTGTAGACACGTGTTGGAAGATGAGAGCGTCACGACTCTAAAGTCCTACGTGTCGCGATGCAATAGCGGTGCCCGCAATGTCTTTGTCTTCATGGGAGCGTCGCGACGCTAAGTTCTTGCGCGTCGCGACACGCCTGCTGATTTTCCATTTTTGCCCTTTTCCATTTCTGGTTTTTCCTGTCAAGCTTCCGAGCAGTATTTTACCTACCAAAAATAAAAAATACACAATAAAAATATTCAAAATATAATGTAAAATATTATTTCACAGATGTGCCAAATTCAGGGGATTAGTGAAACTATGAGTGTTAAATGATTGATTTTTCGTATAATAAATATGCATTTTTTAGTGTTCATCAAGATGTTCTAAGCAGTTGAAGTTGATGAAGTTTCCAGAAGAGAAAATGTTAGTGTGTCCTACACATGTCAAGGATCTCTAAACAAGATTTGTGTGTGAACAAATCAAAATAAGTTGCGGAATTACTTACATTGAACGGATGAGAAAATTCAAAACTTTCCAATGGATGTAGAAGCTCCAAGCTTTGTGTTGAGTTCTAAACTCTTGGGTGAGTTTCCTTATCACCTTAAAGTTGTGTTTGGTTGGGGGGTTTTGGAGGGGAGGAATTATTTTAAATTATGTTTGTTTGGTTCAATTTTTTTAAAGGGATGGGGGGATGGGAGGGGAGAAAAATTCCCCCTAAGCCAATTTTAGCTCCCCTCCAAAAGTGGGGGGTTTTGGAGGGGAGAGAAAGTGAAGAATTAAAATTTTAAATGCAATGACTAAATTTTCCTTACTTATATATTAAAAATCCTAAATTGTCCTAATTACAAAATCCCTCCTAAGCCAATTTTAACTCTCCTTCTAACTATTTTTCTGAAACCTTATTAACATTTTGCGTATTATCTGAACTTAATCATTTTAGGAATTTATGTTATAAACTTGGATATTTTGCAGTGTTTCTTTATCTATTCATCTATGTCAAAACCCAGCAACTGGTTTGATGCTTGTTTTAATTTTATTTTTAATAACATGTATTATATATGTAGAGCTTTTAATTTTAATTTTATTATTGTTTAATTCAAAGATAATATAAGCCTATATTATTTTAATTTTATTTATAACAAGCTATAAGGATAAAATAGTAAATTAGTTTTAAAATCTCTCCCATCCCTTCTTGAACCAAACATATATTTAATTAACACCCTCCCATCCTCTCCCCTCCTTTGAACCAAACATATATTTAATTAAAATCTCTCCCCTATTCTCCCCTCCCCTCCATTAAAATCCCTCCCCTCATCTCCCCTTCGTTGAACCAAACAGACCCTAAAAGACTCCCAAGTGCTAGCTTTGCCAAAAAAAGAAAGAAAATTTTCTCCTCCAAGAATAGCAAGAATCGACAATGGCTAGAGGGGGAAGAAAGAGAGAAATGTGAATAGTGAAAAGTGGGTTGTTATGTGTGTTTTATAATCCAATTACTATTCCAACTACTTCCATCACATGTCAAAAAAGTTGATGTAAGTCAGGGGTCTTGTATGGGCCAAATTTGGTCCAGGGGTAGTTTCGTTATTCTACTTTGGGCCCAATACTGGACGCACCCCAGAAATCTCATAATCAAATCCCAGAGACATAACGTAAGCCCAGGCCCAATGAACACCGACACCCATAATTGAATGGCCATACAAACGGCCAACCCACGTAACGCCCGAGCTATTAAACATCACATAATGATTCGTCTGAACCAGCCTACAACGGGCAAATAGTGACATTAAAGCTCCAGGTAAAGAGATTCCAACGGAAGAGTAATTATAAGGGAGTAAAGACACACGTTACTGGGGGGAGGTATAAAAGGGAGACGAGGCTCCAGAAGAAAGGACTTTTTTTTATCTCTAGCTCTCTTACTCCTAGCCTAATTTTACTCACTCCATAACTCCCAACACCCCAGCCTACCGCCCTCACGGCATTCAACGGAGTCCAAGGTAACATCTAACCTTGACCTCCTATCTACCACTTCCTTTGCTTATTAACTGACTTGGGCGTCGGAGTGCCTACTGTTGGACAAAATGATATTTGTACAGATCATTGTGTTGTTGTAAAAAATTAACTATGTGACAAGGAAATTGCACTCTCATCATTTGTGATTAGATCACCATAGATATATAAATGAAGAGAGGTCCTTATGATTAGTTCCTGGATTGAGAATGATATGAGACAGTATCAGTCCACGAAGGATTAATCATTAAATATCCCTAGCCGGAGTATTATCGAGACTGGACATCGATAATGCGGAATAGGCTAGTATTGCACTTGTGCGCGTTGTGAGGGCACAACGACATAGTTCTCATATATATAAGTATTGGATACTTATGCAAGTGCGATAGGAGGTCGTGTTTCACCGATGGTACGGGAAACAGCTTCGCTCTGGATAGACCCCTCGGAATCCCATTGGTATTATGACTATGTGTCTATGGGAGACCGAATCAAGGTAGGTGTGTATAGTCTTAACTTGAGACTTACATCGCTAATACTTACGATAATCGATAGACTTTGGTCTTGGTGGTACAGGGCTTTAACCGGTTCTACGTACACCACTTCTGGTTTATCAGAGAGTCGTAGTGTATTGGGTGTGATGTCGAGACGGAAGTATCACTTCAGTCATAGTGGAGATGATGTCACGCAGGATACGGTACTAGTGCTCTTGAGTGATGCGCATCCAATCGGGATATTGTGACCAGGTCATAAATATCCGATTATAGAGACTATGTTACCAGACATCCGATATGTGTTTCGGACGGGGCAGACACTTATCCAGCCCCAGCCCTAGCACGTGACTATCCGATACTGGGCCGATATGCACAATACAATGGTATATTACGCTTGATACAGATCTTAATATTCTTAGATGAATATGACCGGAGAATTGGTAGACATCGTGCTTTGCTAGGAGCCGACCTTGTCTCGTAAATCGGTAGAACGTAGTACTTGGTATGTACGTGATTCGGATACACCGACGACCGTATTTACTGCCAACGTATCCGGGGATCTCATGGGTCGCTTCCCGATAATGCACCGATGACGCATAACTCGCACTCATAAATAATCTGGGATTATATAGAAGAAAGAGAAAATTAATCTAGGATTAATTACGGAAATATTTTATCTGGGATAAAATATCGTCTAAGAGAGAGAGAATGATTAATTTAGAATTAATCGGTAAATTAATATTCGATATGTTAAACGAAATTAGATTTCGACGCGGAATTAAAATTAGATTTTAATTCGGGCGAACGAATTAATTTAGAATTAATTCGTTAGCGATGTGAATAGTGAATTCGCTAGGCGTAATCATTTAATTACGACGCAACGGAAAGTTCGCTAATTGAGAATTAGCGAACCCGAGCCCGAGTGTGATTGCGAGCGCATTCGTATTTTGAATTCGAGTGCGGCGACACAAGTCACATCAAGCGTCAAATCAAAAGTCACTTTGAGTGATTGATTGATTGATTTCATTGATGGATTGAGTGAAAAACACACATCAAATCACTTTATTAAAGTGACATTTGAATAGTGATGTTAGTAGGTGAAATAGTGACTTGTAAAGCTTTTGCCATTTACTTTATTTGATAAATATTTTTGGTAATTGTTTTTAATATATTTCTAGGAAAATATATAAGGCATTTTTAGGTAAATGCTACATAAGTCTTCGCACAATTTTAATCTTTTTTCTCACCATTCTCTCATCTTCTTCACGCCAAAATGAAAGAAAAAATTCACAGGTTTCATACCAGTTCAGGCATGAACTTTAGGGAAGGAATGAGTGGTTTTCATGGTGAGTGAAAACATAAGTGCTAGCACACTTGCGACTATTGCGAAGGTGTTAGGGAGGTTCACCCATGAGGCGGGATCCATTCGACGAAGTTTGGAGCTTCAAAATGAGATCCGAAACTGCCCAAACCAATGAAGAATTCTGCACCAGTGGGCGTGACCAAGGCAGTGGGTTTTGGCTTCATTCGTCTTCAAATCGACTCAACCGATCGATGTGAGTATTCCGCTATCTCCGTTGATGTGTTCACACATTATTTCATGTCTTGTTTGATCTTGGGACCTAGATAACATACCAACAATGGCATCAAGAGCCTAGGTTCAAGCATGAAAAATGTAGGGCTTAAAATTTGGGTAAATGTTTGTTGAGCATGATTTGAATAAATTGATTGTTTAAGTATGCTTATAACATGTTTATTTCATTTTGGTTGGACCAATTTGTTGAAAAAATGATTTGGAATTATTTTCCCCAAATTGATTACCTTGGCCGAATGTGTGGATGATTTTGGATTCTTGGAATTTTTGTTTTTGATTCATCTGATGAGTTGGAATCATTAAGGATAATGTTAATTTAGAACTAATTGGATTGGATTTTGAATTGAACATAAAATCCCCAAATTGATCACCTTGGCCGAATAGGTATTATGCCCTAATGTCTTGGTATCTTTTGATTTTTGAACATTGGATTATTGGAAATTATTCGGGATAGGATTTAATATCGATTGTGAAATTAATTGGATTGAATTCGAATCGGATAAAAATCCCTCCCTTGGCCGAGACCTTTAAGCATGTAATGGGTTTGATTTTTGATTAATTTGTGTTGGACACAAATTCATGAAAATGACCATGATTAATTATGTAAATTCATGTTTTAGAAATGTTGATTTGGGTAATTGATCATGTAATACACTTTGGTAATTAATTGGGAAATTGGATTTTTTGAATTTAATTATTTGGGCCTATTTTGATATTGGGCTTCTAATGTTGTTATTGGGCCTATTGGGCTTGATTTTATCAAGTTGGGTTTAGGCCAAGTGGATTGGATCCAATGGGCCAACCTTAACCATAAAGCCCAAATGCGACTAATGAACCTTTAAAGTTCATTGGGCCTAATGGGCCAAGATTGATTTATGGGCTTATGGGGTAAATCCCGGATTGGACCTTGGTTATCGGTTTGACCCGAGTTGACCAAAAGTCCACGCCTTAAGAAATCAATTAAAAGCCCATTGGACTTTAATTAAATTGACGTTGGACGTTAATCGGTCTTTGAGACGCGTTACGATTAAATTTGGAATTTAAATCGTAAAAGGTTTATTAAATAAAGTGTAATATTTAATTTGGAATTGAATAGTGAATTAGTATTAAATACATGTTAAATAGATTTAATGATGTAGTTTAATTTAATTCATGATTCGTACTTTAAGTACTTATTCGCACAAACGAGTTTGACTCGAACAAAATCAAATCGTTGTTTGAACATTGGATGATCACTTAATTATCAGATTAATTAATTTGATTAGATTGATTGATAGCATGCTTATGTGTGTGAATACGTGGTTGTGTTGTATGAATAATGTATATCGGATGGATATTAGTCGGGTGGGGCAATTTTAGAAATTATTGTAATAAATTCGATTTATTAAATTGGACCTGCGTGTCCAGCCTTATCACCTTCATTCTCTTTGTATTCTCTTCTCACCTATTCCCCTCCATGTAAATGAGGTTTCTTTAGAAGTGTAGTGTAACGGGTAGAAGTAATACAAGTGCTAGCTTGAGTGAGAAAGTGAGAGATTTGATCTAGGATCAATGTAAGTATCCATCCGCATATCATTATTATTTATTTTCATACTCGCTTTATTATGTATTTAGAATGCATGTTTAAGGGTGTATGATGATGAGACCTTAACAAAGATAATTAAATTGGTAGCCAATTTGCATGCGAAAAACCCTCGTTAAATATCAAGCGTTTATTTTTCTTCCCATTGAGTGATTCTTGCTCAAGATCCGAGATTGGCAGGGGTTGTTGGCCAAAGTCAAGCCCTTGTCCGTCAAAGATGTGTTTTAATCACGAGGCTTTGTTCCATATCGGTGTCGTGTCCAAGTTGTGGTTTGTTGGCCAAAGTCAAGACCACTTCTTGTCCATTGACATTGATTACGAAGCTTCCATGTCAATGGGTCCGCGCTTGACTGGGATCACTAGGTTTGTTGTGCCAAAGCCAAGGCCTAGTTGATTCAGAGGAAAAAGGTTAGGGTATATATTCAAGATATAGGCATATATTGGATATATGTTTGGGACTTGGATGTCCACCTACTGGATCTAGGAGTTGGATGGGATCCAATTGATCTTCGAGATCTACCTAGTTAATTATCATACAATTTGTTGGCCAAAGTCAAGATTGTGTGATGTTTAACGGGATTCTAGCCCACTAGGAAACACGGTTTCCCGAGTACTCGACAGAGGGTTAGAGGCTCGACGAAAAATAGTGGGAGGCAAGTATTGAATTTGCAACATTCGTTCGAATACTCGCTAAACGCGCTCATCTATATTTTACTACGTCATATTAATCAAAAGTATTAGTTGAACTAATATTTTATGTTGTTTTAATATATATAATTGGACTATATACAAACTTGTTCAAATTATAGTTGATTTTATAATTGGATTATAGTAATCAATATAATTGAATTAAATTATAGTTGATTAAATAATTGGATTATTGTAATCATTATAATGATAATACCTTATTAAATTGATTAAATAGTTGGACTATTGAAATCAAGAAAGAATTGAAAAGTTGAATATTTAAAATATATAATCCTTGGATTAAATGTTTTAAATGATTTAATTTTCATTGGGAATTAATAATAGGTTACTTTATTGGATAATAACTTGTTATATCTAAGCCCATATTAAGCAAATAATAGTAGAGCATAAAATCTTTGGAAGATTTATGTGATGATGACTTAGTGCTTAATTTAATATACTTGACAATAAATCTATCTTTAGATTTAAAAGGTATTAAAATTGCAATTAATAATTCTTGGAGAATTAATTGACTATCTAGTGGAGAAAAGTCAAAGTTTGCAATTGGGCAAGTTGCACAAGGTGCACATCATTTCGATATTCTAAAACCCAAGGCTTGGCCAAAGGTTTGTGAAATATTGAAAAGATAATTGACATATCTCAAAGTGACTACCATTTGGATATGGCAGACACGAAGGAATTAAAGAAAGGGCGAGGCTCTGACTTTAAAATATTTGTCAAAGTTATGTTCACTACTAGTATTGAAATTGGATTTTAAATACTTAGTGTGGTACATAAAATATATGTATTGATGTTCAGAATCCGCTATGAGCAGGATACTGACTTCAAGCCGAGATTTCTCTGCGAATCGGAAACGGGACGAAAATCGCTGTTTCGACCGTAGATACCTAAGTTTAGGAACTACCCTTTGGGTATGTACTTAAATTAGGAACTGTTATAATGTAACTAGTTTGACTAGAGACATTATCTCTATATCAGTGTTTAATAATCTGTTGCGGATAAACCTTTATTCTAGAACACTAAAGTGTTTTATTATATAAAGATGATACTGAGATAAACACATTAGATGTGAATAACAGAATTTATATTTTGAATATAATAAAATCTCAACATATAAAAATGACAATAAATAGCTCAAATTGATTTGATCAATAGAGACTTATTTATGGCATTGTTGTCTAGGACACAATTAAACGAGACTCGTATATCCACACTTTTGAAGAGTGGGTCCTATGACTGATTTGACTATTCAAATAAGGTCTGCGAATCTAGTTTATTAGGTAAAGTACCTAAAATACTATTTACTTAGTAATAGTATAAGGGCCACCGATCTGTTAGCCCTATTCATGGTGAAGTTAGTGGGCCCATATCTAGCTAGACTAGATGTGAACATGAATATTTCGTGACCTTAACGGATGTGGCATCACGTTATGGTTATGTGTTTCTTTTGAAGAACACAAATCAGAAACTTTAAAGTTTCGACACGAAGTAAATAAACAGATCGGCTATAGTATTATTCCGCCACGGTAAGACCGTAATGGAAAATACTTAAGCAGTAAGTTTCATACGTACATGAAAGAGTACGGTATTCTTTCAAATGAGGACTCTCATGAGACACGTCAGTTAGACGGTGTGTCCGAACTAAAAACCGAATTTTTTGGACATGATAAGTTTTATCACGAGTCGCTCTGAGCTACTGTTTCCTTCAATAGGATATGTATTAACAGTGCAAAACTTATTTAGAATAAGGTTCCATATAAATCTGTTTGACAGATGTCATATATGATATGAACAGGAAAGAAACGGGGTTTCTCATTCCTGATAATTTGGGTATGCCAGGCATAACGTTTGGATGATACCAAACTAAAAGACCCAAATTGGATAAGTGCCAATATAGGTTATCCTAAGGGAAACCTTAAGTATAGTACTTGTAAATCTCACATGAGAACAATGTGATGTTGCTCACCATGCGGTTTTCCTGAGAGGAATACCGATATGCAGTGGTCAGTGGGAGGATAGTGATACTCGATGAAAATCAGTAATACTGTTCATGGCACGAAGTCCTTAATGGAACACAAATAGTTCATCTATGATGAATCTATACCATTAATCTTCAAATACACAAGAAACTAGTAGATCGGATAGAGTCAGAAAACAACATAGGGTATGGGTTTCTGATCTCACCCCATAAAGATGTCAATCTTATGGAGGTGTACTATCCGACTACGTTTTGAGGAATTGATACGAGGTATCGACTCCCTGTTATGGAAAAGTACCATGAGTCCGAAATGGATTCCATGTATAAAAACTATTTTGGATACTAGTTGTTGTACCACAAGGCATTGTGCCTATTGGTACATTAACGTCTTCAAGGAAGACATACATGGAAGGCAACATACCAACGTACAAAGCTGGGCTTTTGACGGAAAGGTATCGTTATCAACATTGTGTTAATAACGATTCAACCTTTTACCTGTTGCCATGGTAAATCCATTTTGAAGATGCTTGTTGATAACTGCGTATTTCATTTATGAAATGTGTCAGTTATAGATCAAAATCGCTTTCCTGAAAAGGAAACCTTTTGGAGAATGTTTTTAACATTCTGACGATTTTGTATAACCGACGAACAAGGTTTGCGGGTTATTCGATCCATGTTTGGATTATGCAAGCATAAGGTTCTTGAAACTGTCGTTTTGAAATAATCATAATGGTTTATGATTTGAATCAAAACGAAATAATTCTTGTGTATATAAGGAGGTTAGTGGGAGAGCGCACTGACAGTTAAATTCCCATATAGCAATTGATGAAAGCTTGGCTTTCAATAGAAATTCTCCGTAGAATTCTGGGGAGTAACAACCTTTATTCGAGGAATAAAGATCTACTGGGATAGATTTGGAGTTGGTAACACTCGCTGGAAATTGTACATTTAAAATGTACTTGATTTGGTGTCTCTCATACGCTTCGAGCATATAGAGTCATGATCAGGTCAATCCAAGTGATAGTCACTGGATTGAAATTAAGAACATCTGTTAGTATCTCAGAGAACTAAAGATGCTATCTTAAACTATGGAGAAGGAGAACTTGAAGTGACAGGGATCACTGCTGCAAGTTTCCAAACGATTAAATAATACGGTACTATTAAGTTAACACTAGGACAGTGAGCTGGAAATATTCCGAGCAAGATAACCGTTGCCGAATAAACAAAACAAATGCGGATTATTGTTGCAGCTGAGGCAGCAATAGAAGCCATTTGGATCGATAATAATCTAATTAGATTAGATATAGTTCTGTTAGCGGCTGAGCTAGGCGTCAGCACAGGCTAAAGAATTAATGGTCTCATCGACAATCCATATATATACTTCTATATCATCTGATTCGTTCGGATCATACATCGTGGCGATGTGATGATCGTATAAATCGCGTCAAACGATAATCAAACAAATCCGCTGACGAAAACCTTTCCTCAGCAATTTGAGCGAACCGTACATAGTTCGGGTGTAGGACACTTGAGTGACTAGCTATGTGCCAAGTGGGAGATTTTTGGACAAAATGACCCATAGCGTCACTATTTGTACAGATCATTGTGTTGTTGTAACAAATTAACTATGTGACAAGGAAATTGCACTCTCATCATTTGTGATTAGATCACCATAGATATATAAATGAAGAGAGGTCCTTATGATTAGTTCCTGGATTGAGAATGATATGAGACAGTATCAGTCCACGAAGGATTAATCATTAAATATCCCTAGCCGGAGTATTATCGAGACTAGACATCGATAATGCGGAATAGGCTAGTATTGCACTTGTGCGCGTTGTGAGGGCACAACGTCATAGTTCTCATATATATAAGTATTGGATACTTATGCAAGTGCGATAGGAGGTCGTGTTTCACTGATGGTACGGGAAACAGCTTCGCTCTGGATAGACCCCTCGGAATCCCATTGGTATTATGACTATGTGTCTATGGGAGGCCGAATTCAAGGTAGGTGTGTATAGTCTTAACTTGAGACTTACATCGCTAATACTTACGATAATCGATAGACTTTGGTCTTGGTGGTACAGGGCTTTAACCGGTTCTGCGTACACCACTTCTGGGTTTATCAGAGAGTCGTAGTGTATTGGGCGTGATGTCGAGACGGAAGTATCACTTCAGTCATAGTGGAGATGATGTCACGCAGGATACGGTACTAGTGCTCTTGAGTGATGCGCATCCAATCGGGATATTGTGACCAGGTCATAAATATCCGATTATAGAGACTATGTTACCAGACATCCGATATGTGTTTCGGACGGGGCAGACACTTATCCAGCCCCAGCCCTAGCACGTGACTATCCGATACTGGGCCGATATGCACAATACAATGGTATACTACGCTTGATACAGATCTTAATATTCTTAGATGAATATGATCGGAGAATTTGGTAGACATCGTGCTTTACTAGGAGCCGACCTTGTCTCGTAAATCGGTAGAACGTAGTACTTGGTACGTACGTGATTCGGATACACCGATGACCGTATTTACTGCCAACGTATCCGGGGATCTCATGGGTCGCTTCCCGATAATGCACCGATGACGCATAACTCGCACTCATAAATAATCTGGGATTATATAGAAGAAAGAGAAAATTAATCTAGGATTAATTACGGAAATTTTTATCTGCGATAAAATATCGTCTAAAGAGAGAGAATGATTAATTTAGAATTAATCGGTAAATTAATATATTCGATATATTAAACGAAATTAGATTTCAACGCGGAATTAAAATTAGATTTTAATTCGGGCGAACGAATTAATTTAGAATTAATTCGTTAGCGACGTGAATAGTGAATTCGCTAGGCATAATCATTTAATTACGACGCAACGGAAAGTTCGCTAATTGAGAATTAGCGAACCCGAGCCCGAGTGTGATTGCGAGCGCATTCGTATTTCGAATTCGAGTGCGGCGACGCAAGTCACATCAAGCGTCAAATCAATCGTCACATCAAGCGTCAAATCAAAAGTCATTTTGAGTGATTGATTGATTGATTTCATTGATGGATTGAGTGAAAGACACACATCAAATCACTTTATTAAAGTGACATTTGAATAATGATGTTAGTAGGTGAAATAGTGACTTGTAAAGACTTTTGCCATTTACTTTATTTGATAAATATTTTGGTAATTGTTTTTTAATATATTTTCTAGGAAAATATATAAGGCATTTTTAGGTAAATGCTACATAAGTCTTCGCACAATTTTCATCTTTTTCTCTCACCATTCTCTCATCTTCTTCACGCCAAAATGAAAGAAAAAATTCACTGGTTTCATACCAGTTCAGGCGTGAACTTTAGGGAAGGAATGAGTGGTTTTCATGGTGAAAACACAAGTGCTAGCACACTTGCGACTATTGCGAAGGTGTTAGGGAGGTTCACCCATGAGGCGGGATCCATTCGACGAAGTTTGGAGCTTCAAAATGAGATCCGAAACTGCCCAAACCAGTGAAGAATTCTGCACCAGTGGGCGTGACCAAGGCAGTGGGGTTTTGGCTTCATTCGTCTTCAAATCGACTCAACCGATCGATGTGAGTATTCCGCTATCTCCGTTGATGTGTTCACACATTGTTTTCATGTCTTGTTTGATCTTGGGACCTAGATAACATACCATCACCTACGACATCCACCACACCGGTGGGTAGATCTTCTCTGTTCATCCTACTTCCTTTGTTTTGCAGGATCGCCAGTGCCCTTCACGAAATCTCGATTGTAGGCCTTGGGTGAAAACCAACGTCTACAATTTGGCGCCCACCGTGGGACCCTAGCGATTCACAGCAAACCAAGCTCTCAGACAAAGCAACGAACTCACTAAGCAAAGATATGGCATCAAGCGGCGAGCCATCAGACTCAATCGCCAACCAGATGGCCCTTCTCCAGGAACGCTTGCGCACACTTGAAGAGGAGAATTCGGCCATGAAGACCACTAATGGCAATCTTCAAAGGCAGCTGGAGCGACTTACTACTCCTCGTGACCAATTGGGATCGACGAATCCCTCAGAAGCTCCGAGTCGCCGACCGAATCCAGTGGGGGGTCCAGAGCTAGAGCGAAACGGAGACTCCCAACAAGAAAATCAACTTATGGGTCGCGGAAGTAGTCATCAGAGTCTTCCAGCCGACATAGTGACAACTACGACCATGCGTCAGGAGATGGAGGAATTCAATGAAGCTATTCTGGCAAGTATACCAGGGGTCAAGTTACCGCTGAGAAAGAGTAGGTCAGGAGCTTTGGCCGATACTCCATTCGACGAGGGGATTAACTCAGTTGAACTACCCCGAAAATTTAGCCCCCCAGAAATGAAATTATATGACGGATCAACAGACCCCGATGACCACGTAATCCATTACAAGTACAAGATGATGTCCACGAGCCTAGCTCCACACCAAAGAGAATCACGATTATGTCGAGGTTTTTGGGAAATACTGGCGGGTCCGGCCCTTACTTGGTTTATAAATCTGCCGTTTGGGTCGATTGGGTCATACAAAGAATTGGCAGACAAGTTTGTTGCACACTTTGCTAGTTCGTGCAAGTTTGAGAAGACCACAGACGACCTCAATTTGATCCAACAGCGGAAGGGAGAGTCCCTTCGAAGCTACGTCTCGCGATTCAACAAAGAGAGGATTGTCATCCCAAATCTCCACCAGCCGACAGCAGTAGAAGCATTCAGGAATGGCTTGTTGGCGGACAGTAGCCTCTATAAGAAGCTGACAAAAAACTGATGCTACTCCATGGATCAGGCACTGACGAGAGCCCGAACTGAGATCAGGTGGGAAGAAGATAGAAGGAACACGAGTAAGGAGAGGTCCCCCAACGTTCGGGAGAAGGGAGTGGGTCCGTCCAGGCGACCAAATGAGTCTTTTAAAAGGACCCTACATACAACTGATCGAAGAACCTTCCGCCCGAGGGATTCCCGACCCTACGAAAGGACGGCCAGTCATGGGCCGGTCCCACTCAATGGAAGGGAAAGAACTTCTGATGTCACGCCACGACTCCCGGACTACAACTTCACTATCTCACCGGGAGAACTCGTTTCAGTCCTCAGGAAGATGGGGAATTAGGTAAAATGGCCTCCACGGTCTAGGGAAATTTCCGGGAAGAAATACACCAGCAGATGGTGTGAGTTTCACCGAGACTACGGTCTCACGACGGCTGATTGCATAGCCCTGAGATTGGAAGTTCTGGAGTTATTAAACAGAGGACACTTGAAAGACCTACTGACAGAGAAGGGAAAAGCCACAATGGCCCGGAGGGAAGAAAGAGAAAACCGAGTGGAAGCCCCAACACCACCCCCAATCAACAGCACTGTCAACGTTATTTCTGGAGGTTCGGAAGTGAGCAGAGTCTCTTATTCAGCAGCAAAGCGGCAGACGAGGATGGTTTCATCAGTTGTCTTGGACCACGAGCGAACTGTGACAGGGAACCATACAGGCTTAGTAATTGAGTTTTCAGACGATCAATTATCCAGCCGCGCGAACCCTCACCACGATGCCTTGGTGATATCCCTTCAAGTGGCCAACTTTATGGTCAAAAGAGTGCTGGTCGACACTGGATCATCCGCCAATATCATCTTCTTGTCAGCACTCGATGATATGGGAGGAGCGTTGGAAAAAATCAGCCGACGATCTACAGCTCTGATTGGTTTCAGCGGGGAGCAAAAGTTCACAATGGGCGAAATTTGTCTCCCAGTGTATGCAGGAGGGGTGAATAAAATGGTTACGTTCCTGGTCCTGGATTGCCCGTCAGCCTACAATATAATAGTGGGACGACCATGGATTCATGAGATGCGAGCAGTTTCCTCCACATATCACCAGGTGCTGAAATTCCCAACTAAATGGGGAGTTCGGGAGATTAAAGGAGATCAACTTGCTTCAAGGACGTGCTACCAGACGACCCTGAAGCCCAAAATTCAGTCGGCATAGCAATTACAGGAGGGGTCTCGTCGAGAAAGTGTCAAGGAACCAAAGGTAGAGGAGCTCGACGAGATCCAGATTCACCCACAATTCCCAGACCACAAGACCCGTGTTGGAGCCGACCTGGAGCCATTGTTGCGAGCAGAACTAGTAGAATTCCTCCAGAAGCACCACGATTGTTTTGCTTGGTCACATGAGGATATGACAAGAATTGACCCAGAGTTGATGACTCATGAGCTGCATGTAGACCCATATTTCCTACCCGTCAAGCAGAAGAGAAGGAAGTTCGCCCCAGAAAGGAATCGGGTAATTGATGAAGAAGTACAAAAGTTGTTGGAGAATGGAGCGGTCAGAGAGGTGCAGTACCCGGATTGGCTGGCAAACGTCGTAGTCGTACGAAAGAAGAATGGGAAATGGCGAGTTTGTATCGACTTCATAAACTTGGACAAGGAATGCCCAAAAGATTCTTTTCCTCTACAACACATAGACTCGCTGGTTGATGCGACAGCAGGGCATGAACTTCTGAGTTTTATGGACGCATATTCAGGCTACAACCAGATTCTGATGCACCCGAATGACCAAGAAAAAACGGCTTTCATCACCAACATGGGGATCTTCTGCTACAAAGTAATTCCGTTTGGACTGAAGAATGCGGGTGCTACCTACCAACGACTTGTAAACAAAATGTTCAGCCGACAGATTGGGAAGACAATGGAAGTGTATATCGATGACATGCTGGTGAAGTCCCTGCGAGCCGACCAGCACTTGGAACATCTCGAGGAAGCTTTCAGAGTAATGAAGAAGTATGGAATGAAACTTAACCCAACCAAATGTGCTTTCGGAGTAGCTTCGGGAAAATTCTTGGGGTACCTGGTCACGCGGCGAGGGATTGAAGCCAATCCGGAACAGATAAGGTCTATTCTTAACATTCCATCTCCGTCGAATCAGAAAGAAGTCATGCGGCTAGCAGGGAGAATTGCGGCTCTCAACAGATTCATTTCCAAGTCGACCGACAAGAGCTTTCTGTTCTTCTCCGCGCTTGGAAAGTCAAAGAAGTTCGAGTGGACCCCGGATTGCGAGGAGGCCCTAACCAGACTAAAAGAATACTTGACCACGCCACCACTCTTATCAAAGCCAGTCGACAGAGAGAGGTTGTATGTGTACCTTGGAGTTTCTCCTCAAGCTGTCAGCGCTGTACTAGTAAAGGAAGATGGAGGATTACAACATCCAATCTACTATGTGAGCAGAGCCTTGCTCGATACCGAGACTCGGTATTCCCAAATGGAACGACTAGTCTTAGCTTTGGTCATGGCGGCACGAAAACTCCGCCCTTACTTCCAGGGCCACCCAATCACTGTCTATTCCACTTATCCATTACGGAGTATCCTGCAAAGACCCGAGCTCTTTGGGAGAGTGACCAAGTGGGCTGTCGAACTCGGAGAATACGACATCACGTACCAGCCACGAACGGCTATTAAGTCTCAAGCACTCGCAGACTTTGTGGCGGATTTCAGTCCCGACATGCAAATGGAAGAAAAGAATGAATTGCTTACTGTCGTCTCGACTGGGGCTGGGGTATGGAAACTGTCGGTGGACGGGTCATCTAACAGACGAGGCTCTGGTTTAGGGGTAGTAATCACCACACCTGAAGGAGACTTAATCCAACAAGCATTCAAGTGTGGTTTCCAGACTACAAACAATGAAGCCGAGTATGAGGCGCTGATAGCCGGACTAGAATTACTCAGAGAATTGGGGGCGAAGAGAGTGGAAGCGACATCCGACTCACAACTCGTCGTCAACCAACTTCACGGGGCCTACCAAGCCAGAGGAGCTCAGATGGAAGCTTATTTAACTAAGGTAAAAGAAGTTCAAGCAACTTTTGAATCCTTTGAGATTTCACAAATTCCCAAGGTCCAGAATACACATGCAGGCGCCATGGAAACACTCGGGATGACCCTACAGGAAGGAAAAATAAAAGCAATCCCCGTGGCGTATTTACAATGGCCGGCCATAGTAAAGACTGAAATAGGCACCGTTTCCTACCTTATGGAAAATGATTCGTGGATGACGCCCTTGGTCAAATACTTGGATACAGGGACTCTGCCAGCAGATAAAAATGCCGCCCGTAGAGTGAAACATCAAGCCGCGCGATTCATTCTACACGACAACCAGCTATTGAGAAGATCGTTCGGCGGGCCTTACCTCAAGTGCCTTTCCCCTGAAGAGGCCCAATACGTTTTGGCCGAGTTGCACGAAGGGCAATGTGGGAACCACTCAGGCGGTAGAAGCCTTGCATGCCGGGCCCATACAACTGGGTATTATTGGCCTACTATGCGAGTCGACGCGGTTACTTATGCCCGAAACTGTGAAAAATGCCAGAGATTCGCACCAGTCTCTCGACTTCCTCCTGAAAGACTCGCCCCAACCCTAGCTCCCTGGCCGTTCATGAAGTGGGGAATGGATATTGTTAGGAAGCTACCAGCCGCCCCTGGGTAACGGGTCTACATGCTCGTCCTAACTGATTACTACTCCAAGTGGATAGAAGCGGAGGCTTTCGCCAGGATAAGAGATCAAGAGGTGCAAGGGTTCGTCTGGAAGAACATTATTTGTCGCTTCGGCATACCGAGAGAAATTGTCATGGATAATGGGTCTCAATTTATCAGTCATCGTTTCCAGGATTTTTGCAGAACTTGGGGGATCAAGCTCAGCTTTTCCACTCCACGCTACCCACAAGCGAACGGGCAAGCTGAGTCCTCCAATAAGACGTTGATGAACACGCTGAAGAAAAGGTTGGAGAAAGCGAAAGGAGCATGGGCAGAAGAACTCACAGGAGTGTTGTGGGCGTATCGGACGACAGTCAGATCGTCGACTGGCGAAACACCTTTTTCTTTGACCTTCGGCACAAAAGCAGTCATCCCAACCGACGTCGGGGGTACCATCACCTCGATACCAGTGGGTCAGCGAAGAAACGAACGAGCAGCTCATGACCGAGGCACTCGACACCATCGAAGAATTAAGGGAAAATGCGACTGTAAGGCTTGCAGCCTACCGACAGAGGATGTGCAAATACTTCGACAAAAACGTGAGATGCAGAACCTTCAAGGAAGGCGACTGGGTCCTTCGACGAGTCTTCCAGAATACTAAGGAAGCTAATGATGGAAAGCTAGGACCCACTTGGGAGGGTCCATACATTATCAAGAAAGTTGTAGGCCATGGAGCCTACAAATTAGAAAAAGAAGATGGGGGTCGGGTCCAGAACAACTGGAATGCTATTCACCTCAAGAAGTTCTTCCGTTAATTTCGTGACGCCATTCTACTACAATAAGGCGTCCTATTCAATAAAGCGACCTACTCGCTGATTGTTTGATTTCTGTTTTGAATTTTTATGTAATTTTTAATGTCAGTTGCATGATTTTTTTTTTCTCCTTTCCTTAAGTCTGTTGGTAGAAGCAAGAAACAAATGTAACTTCAGGCGACAGGGTTTCATAAAGTAAATGTCCAGACGACAACAGAAGCTTATATTCACAAATCAAAATGTTTGTCTTTACAACATAGATTACACAGACATTTCGGGCAAAATACAAAAAGGGGGGATTCACATCAAATCAATCATCGAGCCTTTCAACAGGCTCTGCTATGTCGACTGGGATTGTAGGTTGGCCCGTCTCGATTGATGGTTCCAGTCTCGGTTCTTCCACTGGGGCTTCAGTTGCTTCTATGTCAATATCAACCAAAGCATTTGCCAGTGCAGCTACCCCCCAGTCACTCCTTCAGCTGCTTCCTTGGAGCTGACCTCCTGATCTTCTTCATTCCCGATTTCTTCAATCGACAGGGAAAGGCCAGCTTCCAGCCTTTCACCCAGCGTTATCCACTTCTTGGGATCCCACGAGGTGTGTCCACCCGATAGATATTCCTTCATAAGCTGGCTCCGATCTTTTATGACGGCTTCCATGGCCACTCCCTCCAGCCTATCCAGCAGTTCGATCTTCTGGCTTTCCAGCTCCATGGCATTTCCCTTCACCGCATCTAGTTCGTAGGATGTCGCTTCCAACTTCTTTTTCGAGGTGGCGGCCCCATTCTCATCTTCGAGCATCCTTCTCATGGACTCCTCGGAAGAGGCTTTGGCTTCAGGTACATCTTTTAGAAGGGTAGCATTCGACTTCTCCAGCTCTCTAGCCTTCCTCAGGCTGGCTTCGACGTATCTCTGCTGGAAGATTGCGTACTCCAGAGTCTGATACGACAAGAAAGCGAAGTAAATTAGCAATTCTACTATAAAGATCCTTGAATACCAAGAAGTCCATACCTCGTAGTTTCTAGCAACAGCTCTCTTCGCGGACTCCAAAGGCCCTAGCATTAGTAATCGGATTTCATCTTCTTCCAAGAGCAGCCCATCGACAAACTGGGACAAACTGGAAGGATCCGACATGACGGTTGTGTTCCTTGGGATATTGATTGTGATGTTTTCTAGGTTTTCTTCTATGTCAGACAGTTGCTTCCTCTTCTTCAAAGATTGTCCAGACCCAATCGACGCCTTGAGAGCCGTTTCGGAGGGCAATATGGCAGTTGTTTCTTTCCTTGAAGGCTGGGACTCGGGGACAGGATCAATTTCCCTCCCTCTGGTTTTCTTCTTCTTCCTACGTTCCAGCATTTCTTCAACCGATGGGAGCTTGAATTGGCTCATCCTTTCAACTGCGCACAAATTTTCCTCCGGGGTTAGAATCCGCAAAAACAAACTTCCTCCGTGAACGACCCGATTCGCCCGTATAATGAGCACGACTGACAGTATATTTTTGGTCAGAGGTAAGGGGATACCTTCGGGATAGAAAACTTCCCTCCACAACGGTGTCAGTCTTAACCTCTTTTCAGCCAACACGACCCTCCAATTCCTATCTGGTGGAGGAAGGCTCAGAATGTAGTTCGTATTTGCTACGACCCCAGGCGTCACGTCGAAGCTACGGTTGTAGTTGGAACCTGCGAAAGTAACAAATTGAGAATGTTAGGAACATATTGAGTCTGAGACCAAGGAAAGAAGGTAATCTACACTCACTCGTTATCTCCCAATATTCAGAAATTCTACCAGCCCCAGTCGGCCCAAACACTCCCTCTCCGTTTACAAAAAAGTAAGTCTTTTGCCAGCCTCCTCTATCGTTTGAGGTCAATCCGGAAATTAAATGTTCTATTTTCTGTCGAAGAAACAAGTGGTATCTTCCTTTCTCCACCACGTGCTCCTTCATATAATACGTGTAGAGCAGATCTCTCACCCCAAATCTAATCCCCAACTCATATGCTAAGACTTCAACCGACATACAGACCCTCCATGTGTTTGGCATGAGTTGAGAAGGGGCAATTCTGTAGTGATCCAGTACTTCCCACACGAGTCTTGGAATTGGGAACCTAAACCCGTCTTCAAAAGGAAGCTCGTAGAATCCAATCTAACCGGGAACCCTGTAGTCGATTCGTTCATGCGACAAAGGCAACCTAACTCGAACCGACTCGAGAAACCTGTATTTTGTTTTGATTTCCCTCATGTATCTCTCGGTAACACGACTCTGTGGGTTTTTAATCAGAAGATTTGTTGGTTCGCTCGTGCTAGGCTCACCCAACTCGAAAGGAACTGTTGGACAATTATGACCCATAGCGTCACTATTTGTACAGATCATGGTGTTGTTGTACAAATTAACTATGTGACAAGGAGATTGTGCTCTTATCATTTGTGATTAGATCACCTAGATGTATAAATGATAGGAGGTCCCTATGATTAGTTCTTGGATTGAGATGATATGAGACAATATCAGTCCTCGAAGGATTAATCATTAAATATCCATAGTCGTAGTATTATCGATACTGGACATCGATAATGCGGAATAGACTAGTATTGCACTTATGCGCGTTGTGGAAGCACAACGACATATTTCTCATATATTTAAGTATTGGATACTTATGCAAGTGTGATAGGAGGTTGTGTTTACCGATGGTGAGGAAACAGCTTCGCTCTGGATAGACCCCTCAGAATTCCATTGGTAGTATGACTATGTGTCTATGGAAGTCCGATATTAGGGTAGGTGTATTTGGTCTTAACCTGAGACTTGCATCGCTAATACTTGCGACAATTGGTATGCTTTAGTTTTAGTCGTCCAGGGCTTTAACCGGTTCTGTGTACGCCTCTACTGGGTGTATTGAGAATCGTAGTGTATTGGGTGTGATGTTAAGACGAAAGTATCACTCCAGTCATAGTGGAGATGATGTCACGTAGGATACGGTACTAGTGCTCTTAAGTACTGCAGTCATCGGGATATTATGACTAGGTCATGTATATATGATAATATAGACTAGTTACCAGACATCCGACATGTGCTTCGTACAGGGCAGACACAGTTCCAGCCCCAGGCCTAGCACGTGACATTCGATACTGGATCGCAATACGCAATATTACATATACTACGCCTGACATTAATTATATATTCCAGTAAGAATATTTCTGGAGAATTGGGTAGGCACAGTGCTTTGCTAGAAGCCAACCATGTCTTGTAAATCGGTAAGCACGTGGTACGAGGTACGCACGTATTTGGATATTCCGATGACCGTATTTACTGCCAACATATCCAGGGATCTCTTGGGTCGCTTCCCAAAGATTCGTCGATGACAGTTGATTTAATTAGAATTAATCTGGTATTAATTAAGAGAGAGAATTAATCTGGGATTAATTAAGATGGAGAAAATTAATCTGGGATTAATTGAAGTATTATTTAATCTGGGATTAAATGTGTTTGGAAGAGAGAGAACGCGATTAATTTGGAATTAATCGGTAAAATAAATTTAATAGTTAAATTTGATTTTTCTATTTAATTTATTCATATGGGCTAAAATTAATATATCGGATATATTAATATGAATTGGATTTCATTACGAAATTAAAGTCTGACTTTAATACGAGCGAACGAATTAATTTAGAATTAATTCGTAAACGACGTTCGTAATATATTTGGGAGGCATCGTTATTTAATTAAATTAGATTTAATTATTTAACCACGAAAGTTCGTTTAATCGGATTAAACGGATCCGAGCCGCGACAAATGTTCGTAGAGACATTTTGAATTTTGAATTCAAAATGGTGGGGCCCACTTCACACATGTCACACATGTGAAGTGGTGGTTGGAAAGTGGTTAGCATTTATGCCAAAACCACTTACTTTCCAACTACTTGGTTTAGGTGAAACCAAGACTCCAACTACATGGTTTTGGTGAAAAGGGTAAATACCATTTAACAAAACCCTAGCCCTCTCTTTCTCTTCACTTGTGTAATATAATACTTGAAACAAATGGAAACCCTAAAATCCTCTCAATGGTCGTGAATATCCTCCTCCCTCTCTTTGATTTTGTTGCAAAATCAACAAAGCTAGCACTTCATGGAATCAACTAAGGTGATAGGGAAACCAACTCAAAGCTTGGAATCATCAAAGGAAGGATCTTGGAGATCTTCATTCAAACAACTCAAAGCTTGGAATCATCAAAGGAAGGATCTTGGAAACCAACTCAAAGCTTGGAATCAACAAAGGAAACATCTTGGAGATCTTCTTCTCAAAATTTTAAAAGCTCAAATCCATTCAATGTAATTAATTCCGCAACTTATAATGAATTTATGAACATGTTTTCATGCTTATTAGATCCTTGGCAATTTCTAGGAACACTAACAGGAACAACACGTAAAGACGGCACGTCTTTGGGTATACCATGAGGAACCTCCACCGACGCGACAGTAAGTTCATCTTCCCCCACCCTCTCGAAGTTCCTTCTCCAGATCTACCAAAATGAGGAACCACTTGCAAAGGCGAGCCTACATATATCTCCATTAACGAATCATCTGAACTCGAACAAACTTCAGACGACATTTTGGTTCGATCTACAAACAACGAATCAACCTAAAACCATCATGGCAGAAGATCAAACCTAGGCTACGCACAAACACAATCTAAATTTTTCCTAGAACAAGTGGGGATCGAAATCCTAATCCCATCCAAGAACAGCTTGAAGGTTCCTATGAACAACTTGAAGATTCAAAGAACATGAAGAAGTGAGAGAGAAATACCTTAAATCACGAGGAGAGCTCTTCGAACTTGCGACCCGTGAGAGGATTGTTATGAATGAAGTAAATGAAGCCTCTCGTGGCCTCTTATAACCATGCTCACAGTGAGTCCTCACTTTCCCGCCAAAAGATCCTCGAAAACATTAACGCATTGATGACCGGGGGAAAATCGAGGAGAACAAGATGCCAAACCAGTTATGGTCGACATGGTTTTGTCGGCCTACTCGACATGAATGCTCTGATCGGTCCCCAGCCGAAATCAGTCGTGTGAGATATTCCTGGACTCCTTCATGTCCAGTCGACGGGGACACCTCCCAATTGGCTCGTGATGGAGCCGAGTTAAAATTCTTTGACTTCCATCTAGTCCAGACAATATGTAGACTCGGTTTGGACCCTCGTCGGTATCAAACGAGTAGTTGTCTTCCTGGACTCCTTCATGTCCAGTCGACTGGGACACCTCCCAATTGGCTCGTGATGGAGCCGAGTTAAAATTCTTTGACCTCCATCTGGTCCAAACAATATGTAGACTCGGTTTGGACCCTCGTCGGTATCAAACGAGTAGTTGTCTTCCTGGACTCTTTCATGTCCAGTCGACTGGGACACCTCCCAATTGGCTCGTGATGGAGCCGAGTTAAAATTCTTTGACCTCCATCTAGTCCAGACAATATGTGGACTCGGTTTGGACCCTCGTCGGTATCAAACGAGTAGTTGTCTTCCTGGAATCATTCATATCTAGTCGACGGGGACACCTCCCCATTGTCTCGCGATGGAGCCGAGTTAAAATTCTTCAGCCTTCCTCTGGCCTAAACGACGTATAGACTCGGTTTGGACCCTCGTCGGTATAAAATGAGTAGTTGTCTTCCTGGACTCCTTTATGTCCAGTCGACGGGGACACCTCCCCATTGGCTCGCGATGGAGCCGAGTTAAAATTCTCCGGCCTTCCTCTGGCCTAGACGACGTATAGACTCGGTTTGGACCCTCGCCGGTACTAAACGAGTAGTTGTCTTCTTGGACTTCTTCATGTCAAGTCGACGGGGACACCTCCCAATTGGCACGAGATGGCGTGAAGACTAGATACTGACCTGCTTCTGTTCCAGACGACATGGTTCCTCTTCGGTGCCGAATAAGGGGCTATCCTCTTGGACTTCGTCAGGTCCAGTCGACGTAAAGGCCTTCTTGAGCTCCCCATTCCAAGCCCACCCAAGTACCTCGCGCTGAGATATCGACTGAAGTGAAACCAAGCAAAAATAAGATTTTGAACTGGATCGCGATCAGAGATAATACACACCAATATCTATTGGGCACATCTACTTCACCCAGGCGACACTCAAATCGCTTGTTTATGATTCGGCCAGAACAATCAAGACCTAGTATTACCCAGACGACACGACCAGCGTATACTCTCCAAGCCAAATACTCTTTGGCTTAAAGAGTAGGGGACAAACTATATGAGCCAAATTTGGTCCAGGGGTAGTTTCGTTATTCTGCTTTGGGCCCAATACTGGACACACCCCAGAAATCTCCTAATCAAACCCCAGAGACATAACGTAAGCCCAGGCCCAATAAACAACGGCAACCATAACTGAATGGCCATACAAACGACCAGCCCACGTAACGCCCGAGCTATTAAACATCACATAATGATTCGTCCGAACCAGCCTACAACGGGCAAATAGTGACATTAAAGCTCCAGGTAAAGAGATTCCAACAGACGAGTAATTAAAAGGGAGTAAAGGCACACGTTACTGGGGGGAGGTATAAAAGGGAGACGAGGCTCTAGAAGAAAGGACTTTTTTTGATCTCTAGCTCTCTTACTCCTAGCCTAATTTTACTCACTCCATAACTCCCAGCATCCCCAGCCAACCGCCCTCACGGCATTCAACGGAGTCCAAGGTAGCATCTAACATTGACCTCCTATCTACCACTTCATTTGCTCATTAACTGACTTGGGCGTCGGAGTGCCTACGGCATCCACCACACCGGTGGGCAGATCTTCTCCACTCATCCTACTTCCTTTGTTTTGCAGGATCGCCAGTGCCCCTTCACGAAATCTAGATTGTAGCCTTGGGTGAAAACCAGCGTCTACAGGTCTCAACCATTTAAATTCCAAATTTAGTTGGCTCACACAACACGACTTTGGGCTTGGGTTCGTTTAATCCGATTAATGAATTTTTTTTCGCGATATAATTAAATCCAATTTAATTAAATAATAATGCCCAGCAAAATTATTACGATAGTCGCTTACGAATTAATTCCAAATTAATTCGTTCGCTTGAATTAAAATCTAATTTTAATTCCTTATTGAAATCCAATTTCAATTAATATATCTGATATATTATTTTAGCCCAAATAAATAAATTAAATAGAAAAATATAATTTAACTATTAAATTTATCTTATTGATTAATTCCAAATTAATCGTGTTCTCTCTTCTAGACTAATTAATCCCAGATTAATTCTTGCCGCAATTAATCCCAGATTAATTCTTGCCGCAATTAATCCCAGATTAATTCTGTTCGAGTCAGATGTCATTGGTGAATCTTCGGGAAGCGACCCAAGAGATTCCCGGATATGTTGACAGTAAATTTGGTTGTCGGACTATCCGACACGTGCGTACCCCGTACCATGTTCTCACCGATTTACAAGACATGATTGGCTTCTAGCAAATCACAGTGCCTACCAAATTCTCTAGAAATATTCAACGAATAATATATAATATGTATCAGGCATAGTTATACAAAGTATTGCGTAATACGATCCAATATCGGATGTCACATGCTAGACCTAGGGCTGGAATTATGTCTGCCCCGTACGAAGCATATATCGGATCCCGTGTAACTAGTCTCTGTAATCGGATAATCACGACCTAGTCATATTATCTCGATAGCTGCAACATTTAAGATTATTAGTACCGTATCATGCGTGATCATCATCTCCATATGACTGAAGTGATACTTTCATCTTGACATCACACCCAATACACTACGATTTTCAGTAAACCCAGAAGAGGCGTACACAGAACCTGTTAAAGCTCCAGACGACCAAAACCAAAGTATATTGATTGTCGCAAGTATTAGCGATGCAAGTCTCAGGTTAAAGATCACATACACTTACCCTGATTTGGATTCCCATAGACACATAGTCATAATACCAATGGGACTCCGATGGGTCTATCCAGAGCGAAGCTATTCCCGGTCCAACAGCTAACAGAACCTCTTATCACACTTGCATAAGTATCTAATAATTAAATATATGTGAACTATACCGTTAAGCTTCCATAACGCACACAAGTGTAATACTAGTATATTCTGTATTATCGATATTCAGTCTCGATAATACTACGACTAGAGATATTTAATGATTAAACCGTTCATGGATTAATACTGTCTCATATTTTAATAATCCGATTTAACCATATGGACTTTTATCATTTATATATCCGAGTAATCCAATTACAAAATGATAAAATAGCAATTTCTTTTGTCACATAGTTAATTTGTACAAAAACACCATGTCTTTTACAAATAGTGATGTTATGGGTCATAATTGTCCAACAATCTCCCACTTGGCCTATAGCCAATCACTCCAGTGTCCAACATCTGAATTATATATAGGTCGCTCAAACTTTTGCTGAGATATAGCTTTCATCAGCGGATCTGCAAGGTTATCATCTGATGCTATCTTTTCGATCTTGACATCGCCACGATGTATGATCTCATGAATCAGATGAAACTGTCGAAGTACATACTTGGATCATTGATGAGACTGTGGTTCCTTAGCCTGTGTTGTAGCCCAGCTCAGCTGCTAACAAAACTACTCCTAATCCAATTTGGAATTTATAGATCCAAAATGCTTCTTTTGCTGGCTCAGCTGCATCAATATATTCCGCTTCCGTTGTTGAATCGGTAATAGTATATTGCTTGGAAGATTTCCAGCTCATTGTTCCGTTGTTCAAACAAAATATGTACCCTGATTGTGACTCACAGTCATCTTTATCGGTTTGGAAACTTGAATCAGTGAACCCAGTCACCTCAAGTTCTCCATCTCCATAGACTAAGAAAGCATTCTTAGTTTGTCTAAGATACTTAAGGATGTTCTTAACAGCAATCCAGTGACCATCACCTGGATTGGCCTGATAGCGACTGCACATGCTCAAAGTATACAAGATATCATGTCGCGTACATATCATGGCATACATGATCGATCCGACTGCGGAAGCATACGATATCCGACTCATTGAATCTCGTTCATCTTGAATTTTAGGACACATTTCCTTAGATAGAGAGACGCCATGTGACACCAGAAGCAGCCCCATCTTAAACTGATCCATGTTGAATCTCTTCAACACTTTGTCAATGTACGAGCTTTGGGAGAGTGCGAGCAGCTTTCTAGATCTATCCTGGTAGATCCTTATTCCCAGAATAAAGGCTGCTTCTCCCAGGTCTTTCATGGAGAATTTTAATGAAAGCCAAGCTTTCACCGATTGTAGAATGGGAATGTCATTGCCTAAAAGTAATACATCATCAATGTATATGACAATGAATGTCAGTGCGCTCCCACTAACCTTCTTATATACACAAGAATCATCTTCGTTTTGAATGAAACCATATTCTTTTATGATCTCATCAAAATGTTGGTTCCAAGAACGCGATGCTTGCTTCAATCCATAAATGGATCGATTTAACTTGCAAACCTTGTTTGCATGTTTTGGCACAAAAAAACCGTCAGGATGTTACATATAAACATCCTCCAAAAGGTTTTCGTTAAGGAAAGCGGTTTTGACGTCCATCTGCCATATTTCATAATCGAAATATGTAGCAATAGCAATCATTAGACGAATGGATTTCATCATGGAAATAGGTGAAAAAGTTTCATCGTAATCGATACCATGTCGTTGACGATACCTTTTCGCTACAAGCCTAACTTTGTACGTTTGTATGTTGTCTTCCATGTCCGTATTTTTTTTTGAAGACCCATTTACAACCAATAGGCTTAACGCCTTCCGGTACATCAACCAGTGTCCAAACTTGGTTGGTATACATGAAATCCATTTCGGACTTCATGGATTCTTACCATAAAGCGGAGTCGATACATTATATCGCTTCCTCATACGTGGCCGGTTCATCTTCCTCAATAAGATTAATATCTACATGAGGTGAGATCAAAAACCCATACCTCTCAGGTTCTTTTCTGACTCTCTCCGACCTACGTGGTTCTTGTGTATTAGAATATTATAGAGTAGTCTCATCCCTGATGGACTATTGGTGTTCCGTGAGGGGGTCGGTGCCAGGAACAGTATCACTCTGATTTTCATCGAGTTCTACTTTCCTCCCACTTATCACTGCATCTATGAATTCCTTTTCGAGGAAAACTACATGAAGAGAAACAAATACCTTGTTCTCTTGTGGGTTGTAGAAGTAATATCCTTTGGTCTCCCTAGGATAACCTACAAATAGGCACTTATCCGATTTGGGTTCTAGTTTGGTACCATCTAAACGTTTAACATATGCCCAGCATCCTCAAATCTTCAGGATTGAGAAACCTGGTTTCTTTCCTATCCATATTTCATATGGAGTCTGTCCAACAGACTTTGACGAAACCTTATTCAAAATAAGTATTGCACTGTTCAATGTGTATCCCCAGAAGGAAATTGGTAGCTCAGTGCAACTCATCATTGACTTTACCATGTCCAACAAAGTTCGGTTTCTCTATTCAGACACACCATTCAATTGAGGTGTTTCGGGAGGAGTCCACTGTGAAAGAATATCATACTCTTTCAAGTAATCTTGAAACTCATTTCTTAAGTATTCTCCACCACGGTCCGACCGTAATATTTTAATATTTTTACCGGTCTTTTTTCTACTTCGTGTCGAAACTCTTTGAATTTTTCAAAAGTTTCCGACTTGTGTCTCATAAGATACACATAACCACAATGTGATACATCATCCGTAAAGGTTACGAAGTATTCATATCCACCTCTAGCCTGGCTAGACATGGGCCCACATACATTACTATGAACGAGGGCTAACAGCTCGGTGGCACGTACACCTTTACCACTAAAAGGTGTTTTAGGTATTTTGCCTAATAAACAGGATTCACATACGTCATATGAATCAGAATCAAATCCATCCAAGTATTCACTCTTCGAAAGTGTGGATATACGAGTCTTGTTAATGTGTCCCAGATGACAATGCCACAAATAAGTCTCATATGTGTTACTCAATTTAAGTCTTTTGTTTGTCATGTTATATGTTTGAGATTCGTTTATATTCAAAATATAAAGACCATTATTAACATATGTTGTACATATCAAAATATTATCTTTATATACAAAACACCCAGTGTTTCTGAATACAAAGGTATACCCGCATCGGGTTAAACTAGATAAAGAGATGATGTTTCTAGTCAAACTAGGTACAAAATAACAGTCACCTGATGTAATTACATGCCCAAAGGGCAGATTCAAAACATAGGTTCCAACGGCCAAAACAGCGACTCTCGTCCCGTTTCCGACTCGTGGGTCGATCTCATCTGAAGCTAGTATCCTGCTAATCTACAGATCCTGCACATCAGTACATATGTAAGTACCACATCCAGTATCAAAAATCCAATTTTTAAAACCAGTCGTGGACATGTTTATTTCAATAACAAACATACCTGAAGCCGGAGCCTTGTCTACCTTCACTTCCTTTATGTGCGCCTTGTACTCATGGCAGTCACGCTTCCAGTGACCCCGTTTGCGACAGTGTAGGCAAACATCTTGGGATATGTCTTTTTTCTTCCTAGAAGACTGTGACGATTTACCCTTGCCTTTTTTCTTCTTTTTCTTCACACCCCCATAAGCCTTCGGCCAAGCCTTGGCCTTCAGAAGCTCTGGCTCTGCCTCTTTCAGCATCGATATTAACTCTCCAAGAGTCTTTTCTTGGTTCATCATATTATAGTTCATGATGAACCCGCCCCAGCAGTCGGGCAGAGACTGTAAGATCAAATCTATAGAAGTCTCGGCCTCGAAGGTTATGCCCAACTAACCTAGCTGTTCGATGTCAGCAATCATCTGCGACATATAGTGCTCGACAGATGTACCCTCTGACATACGCGAGCGAAAGAGCTTCTTTTGCAATTCGTACTTCTGAGATCTAAGGTTAGATCTGTGAAGGTCCTTCAATTTCAACATCATGTTATAAGGATCCAATCCTTTGTTCTGACGATGAAATTGAGGAGTGATTGCAGCAAGCATGACGGACTGAGCAGTAAAGTTATCATCTCGATGAGTCTTCCAAAGCTCATGATCTACCACCCGCTCATGTCCGGGCTCAGGCCCGAGAGGTCTCTCTATAACATAGAGTAACTTCTCAGATCCCAGGACTATCATGAGATTCATTTCCTAGTCTAGAAAATTGGAGCCGTTAAAGACATTGTCACCCATGATGATGTCTCTAATGCTAATCTTTCCAGCCATCTCGATTGCAATAGTCCAACTATTCAATCAACGATATCGGGTACACTCAAAATGCAATGGTTACTATAGTCCAACTATATAACCAACTACAAGTGGAGTAGTGTCTTGTACAGTCTAACTGTTCAAAGAAAGCAATAAAATATTTTAGTCCAATTAATATATATATAACGTGATATAATAATAAAAGAGCGCGTATTAGTGAGTATTAAACGAAATTACAAATTTAATACTGGTCTCCCACTATTTTTCGGTGAGGCTCTAACCCTCTGTTGAGTACTCGGAAAACCTAGTTTCCTTGTGGGCTAGGATCCCGTTAAATAATACACAACCTTGACTTTGGCCAACAAGCTGTATGAAACTTAACTAGGTAGATCTCTAAGATCAATTGGATCTCATCCAATTACTAGATCCGGTAGGTGGACCTCCAAGTCCAAAATATATATCCAATATATCATCATAACCTCTTCCTCTGAATCAACTAAGCATTGGCTTTGGCTCAACAAGCTTAATGATTCCAGTTAAGCGCGACCCATTGACAGTGGGAAAGCTTCGTAATCCACGTCGATGTACAGAAATGACCTTGACTTTGGCCAACAGTCACAACTGCCTAAGACATGCGATATATAACAAAAGCTTTCGTGGTTCAAACACATCCGCGATGGACAATGATCTTGACTTTGGCCAACAAATCAAAGCCAATCTTGGATCTTGAGAGAGAACCACTCAATGGAAGGAAAACGCTTAATATAAAGTGAGGTTTTTTCGTAAATTTGCAACCAATTTATTATCTTTGATTAGGTCTCATCATAAACATGTTAGAGTTTGTAGAGGTCCCAAGATCAAAACTCAAGCATGAATCATAAGCGAATACAACGATTAAGTGCGAGAGGGAGAAGAAGAAGAGAAGAGAGTCTGCATTTTCATTTTCTTTTCCCTTCTTATTTTTCTAAAAAACGTGAGAGAACCAAAATGAAAAGCAATGATGTATCAAATACAAAATGATATTTTAATTAAAAACCTTCAAAAACCGTGAAAGGTTTTCCCTCCAAAGGAAATTCATGATTTGCCATCATTTACCTCTACCTCACTAGAAAAAGAGACAATGTAATCATCCCTCAAATGGTCTAGATACTCATCACGATTCGTGTCATAATAAAATCGGGATTTGATTTGAGCATGATTTGAATAAATTGTTTGTTTGAGTATGTTTATAACATGTTTAATTTCATTTTGGTTGGACTAATTTGATGAAAAAATTTGGAATTATTTCCCCAAATATTTGTCCTTGGCCGAATGGTTTGATGATTTTGGGATCTTGGATTTTTTGTTTTTAATTCATTTGATGAGTTAGAATCGATTAGGTTGATGTTAATTTGAATCGGATTGGATTGGATTTCGAATTGGACAAAAACCCCAAAATCTTTGAGTTGGCCGAATGTGACTAATGCCCTAATGTCTTGGTAAATTTTGATTTTGATAATTGGATGTATGGAAATCATTCGGGATATGTATTTAATGTCGAATGCGGATTATTGGATTGAAACCGAATTGGACATGAAATCACTCCCTTGGCCGAGACCTTTAAGCATGTAGATGGGTTTGATCTTTCAATTTGTGTGTTGGACATATGATAATGAATCAAGCATGATTAATTGGACTAATATGGTGTTTTAGAAATGTTGATTTAGTTGATTGATCATGTAATACACTTTGGTAATTAAATTGGGAAAATTGGATTTTTTGAATTTAATTATTTGGCCTAATTTGGAAATTGGATTTAAATGTTGTATTTGGGCCTATTGGGCTTGATTTATCAAGTTTGGTTTAGGCCAAATGGATTGGATCCAATTGGGCCCAAAGGGCCCAAAACCTTGACCATAAAGCCCAAATGCGACTTAATGAACCTTTAAAGTTCAATTGGGCCTAATGGGCCAAGATTGATTTATGGGCTTATGGGGTAAATCCCGGATTGGACTTTGGTTATCGGTTTGACCCGAGTTGACCAAAAGTCCACGCCTTAAGAAATCAATCAAAAGCCCATTGGACTTTAATTGAATTGACGTTGGACGTTAATCGGTCTTTGAGACGCGTTACGATTAGATTTGGAATTTAAATCGTAAAAGGTTTATTAAATAAAAGTGTAATATTTAATTTGGAATTGAATAGTGAATTAGTATTAAATACATGTTAAATTAGATTTAATGATGTAGTTTAATTTAATTCATGAATTCGTACTTTAAGTACTTATTCGCAAAAACGAGTTTGACTCGAACAAAATCAAATCGTTGTTTGAACATTGGATGATCACTTAATTATCAGATTAATTAATTTGATTAGATTGATTGATAGCATGCTTATGTGTGTGAATACGTGGTTGTGTTGAATGAATAATGTATATCGGATGGATATTAGACGGGTGGGCAATTTTAGAAATTGTTGTAATAAATTCGATTTATTAAATTGGACCTGCGTGTCCAGCCTTATCACCTCTATTCTCTTTGTATTCTCTTCTCACCTATTCCCCTCTATGTATATGAGGTTTCTTTAGAAGTGTAGTGTAACGGGTAGAAGTAATACTAGTGCTAGCTTGAGTGAGAAAGGGAGAGATTTGATCTAGGATCAATGTGTTAAGTATCCATCCGCATATCATTATTATTTATTTTCATACTCGCTTTATTATGTATTTAGAATGCATGTTTAAGGGTGTATGATGATGAGACCTTAACATAGATAATTAAATTGGTAGCCAATTTGCACGCGAAAAAGCCCTCATCAAATATCATGCGTTTTTCCTTCCATTGAGTGATTCTTACTCAAGATCCTAGATTGGCAGGGGTTGTTGGCCAAAGTCAAGCCCTTGTCCTTCAAAGATGTGTTTTAATCACGAGGCTTTGTTCCATATGGTGTCTGTCCAAGTTGTGGTTTGTTGGCCAAAGTCAAGACCACTTCTTGTCCAACGACATTGATTACGAAGCTTCCATGTCAATGGGTCCGCGCTTGACTGGGATCATTAGGTTTGTTGTGCCAAAGCCAAGGCCTAGTTGATTCAGAGGAAAAAGGTTAGGGTATATTCGATGTATAGGCATATATAAGATATATGTTTAGGACTTGGATGTCCACCTACTGGATCTAGGAGTTGGATTAGATCCAATTGATCTTCGAGATCTACCTAGTTAATTATCATACAATTTGTTGGCCAAAGTCAAGATTGTGTGATATTTAACGGGATCCTAGCCCACTAGGAAACACGGTTTCCCGAGTACTCGACAGAGGGTTAGAGGCTCGACGAAAAATAGTGGGAGGCAAGTATTGAATTTGCAACATTCGTTCGAATACTCGCTAAACACGCGCTCATCTATATTTTACTCGTCATATTAATCAAAAGTATTAGTTGGACTAATATTTTATGTTGTTTTAATATATAGTTGGACTATATACAAACTCATTCAATATATAGTTGATTTTATAATTGGATTATAGTAATCAATATAATTGAATTAAAATGATAGTTGATTTTATAATTAGATTATAGTAATCAATATTAAAATTATAGTTGATTAAATAATTGGATTATTGTAATCATTATAATAAATAGTACCTTATTAAATTGATTAAATAGTTGGACTATTGAAATCAAGAAAGAATTGAAAAGTTGAATATTAAAATATATAATCATTGGATTAAATGCTTTAAATGATTTAATTTTCATATTGGGAATAATAATAGGTTAATTTATTTGATAAAATAACTTATTATGACTAAGCCCATAATTAAGCAAATAGTAGAGCATAAAATCTTTGGAAGATTTATGTGATGATGACTTTAGTGCTTAATTAATATACTTACAATAAATCTATCTTTAGATTTAAAAGTATTAAAATTGCAATTAATTGACCATTCTAGTGGAGAAAAGTCAAAGTTTGCAATTGGGCATGTAGCACAAGGTGCACATCATTTCGATATTCTAAAACCCAAGGCTTGGCCAAAGGTTTGTGAAATATTGAAAAGGTAATTGACATATCCCAAAGTGACTACCATTTGGATATGGAAGACACGAAGGAATTAAAGATAGGGAGAGGCTCTAACTTTAAAAATATTTGTCAAAGTTATGTTTACTACTAGTATTAAATTGGATTTTAAATACTTAGTGTGGTACATAATACATATATGTATTGACGTTCAGAATCCGCTGTGAGCTGGATACTGGCTTCAAGCCGAGATTTCTCTGCGAATTGGAAACGGGACGAAAGTCGCTGTTTCGACCGTAGATACCTAAGTTTAGGAACTACCCTTTGGGTATGTACTTAAATTAGGAAATGTTATAATGTAACTAGTTTGACTAGAGACATTATCTCTATATCAGTGTTTAATCCGATGCGGATAAAACCTTTATATTCTAGAACACTAAAGTGTTTCAATATAAAGATGATACTGAGATAAATACATTAGATGTAAATAACATAATTTATATTTTGAATATAAATAAAATCTCAAACATATAAATGACAAATAAATAGCTCAAATTGATTTGATCAATAGAGACTTATTTGTGGCATTGTTGTCTGGGACACAATTAAACGAGACTCGTATATCCACACTTTTGAAGAGTGGGTACTAGGACTGATTTGACTATTCAAATAAGGTCTACGAATCTAGTTTATTAGGTTAAAAACCTAAAATACTATTTACTTGGTAATAGTAAAAGGGCCACCGATCTGTTAGCCCTATTCATGGTGAAGTAAGTGGGCCCATATCTAGCTAGGCTAGATGTGAACATGAATATTTCGTGACCTTAACGGATGTAGCATCACGTTGTGGTTATGTGTTTCTTTTGAAGAACACAGATCAGAAACTTTTGAAGTTTCGACACGAAGAAAAAAAACAGATCGGCTATAGTGTTATTCCGCCACGGTAAGACCGAAATGGAAAATACTTAAGCAGTAAGTTTCATATATAAATGAAAGAGTACGGTGTTCTTTCATGTGAGGACTCCTCCCGAGACACGTCAGTTAGACGGTGTGTCTGAACTAAAACCGAATTTTGTTGGACATGATAAGGTTTATCACGAGTCGCTCTGAGCTACTATTTCCTTCTACAGGATATGTTTAACATGCAAAACTTATTTAGAATAAGGTTCCATATAAATCTGTTTGACAGATATCATATAGGATATGAACAGGAAAGAAACGAGGTTTCTCATTCCTGATAATTTGGGTATGCCAGGCATAAAGTTTGGATGATACCAAACTAAGAACCCAAATTGGATAGTGCCAATATAGGTTATCCTAAGGGAAACCATAAGTATAGTACTTATAAATCCCACATGAGAACAATGTGATTGTTGCTCACCATGCGGTTTTCCTGAGAGGAATACCGATATGCAGTGGTCAGTGGGAGGATAGTGATACTCAATGAAAATCGGAGTAATACTATTCAAGCACGAAGTCCTTAATGGAACACAAACAATTCATCTATGATGAATCTGTACCATTAATCTTCAAATACACAAGAAATCGGGTAGATCGGATAGAGTCAGAAAACAACCTAGGGTATGGGTTTCTGATCTAACCTCATTAAGATGTCAATCTTATGAGGTGTATCACCGACTACGTTTTGAGGAAGTGATACGAGGTATCGACTCCCTGTTATGGCAAAGTGCCATGAGTCCGAAATGGATTCCATGTATAACACTATTATGGATACTAGTTGTTGTACCACAAGGCATTGTGCCTATGGTACATTATACGTCTTCAAGGAAGACATACATGGATGGCAACATACCAACGTACAAAGCTAGGCTTTTGACGGAAAGGTATCGTTATCAACATTGTGTTAATAACGGTTCAACCTTTTACCTGTTGCCATGGTAAATCCATTTTGAAGATGCTTGTTGATAACTGTATATTTCATTTATGAAATATGTCAGTTACAAATCAAAATCGCTTTCCTGAAAAGGAAACCTTTTGGAGGATGTTTACAACATCCTGACGATTTTGTATAACCGACAAACAAGGTTTGCGGGTTATTCGATCCATGTTTGGATCAAAGCAAGCATAAGGTTCTTGGAACTGACGTTTTGAAATAATCATAATGGTTTATGATTTACTCAAAACGAAATAATTCTTGTGTATATAAGGAGGTTAGTGGGAGAGCGCACTGACAGTGAAATTCCCATAAAGCAATTGGTGAAAGCTTGGCTTTCATAGATATTCTTTCAATAGAAATTCTCCGTAGAATTCTGGGGAGTAACAACCTTTATTCAGGAATAAAGATCTACTGGGATAGATTTGGAGTTGTTAACACTCTCTGGGAAATTGTACATTTAAAATGTACTTGTATTGGTGTCTCATACGCTTCGAGCATATGGAGTCACAATCAGGTCAATCCAAGTGATAGTCACTGGATTGAAGTTAAGAACATCTGTTAGTATCTGAGAGAACTAAAGATGTTGTCTTAAACTATGGAGAAGGAGAACTTGAAGTGACTGGGATCACTACTGCAAGTTTCCAAACAATTAAATACTACGGTACTATAAAGTTTGAATAACGGGACAGTGAGCTGGAAATCTTCCTAGCAAGATAACTGTTGCCGAATAAACAACAAATGCGGATTATTGCTGCAGCTGAGGCAGCAATAGAAGCCATTTGGGTCGAAAATAAATCTAATTAGATTAGATATAGTTCTGTTAGCAGCTGAGCTAGGCGTCAGCACATGCTAAGGAATTAAAGGTCTCATCGACGATCCAGATATATACTTCTATATCATCTGATTCGTTCGGATCATACATCGTGGCGATGTGATGATCGTGTAAATCGCGTCAGACGATAATTAAGCAAATCCGCTGACGAAAACCTTTCCTCAGCAATTTGAGCGAATTGTACATAGTTCGGGTGTTAGACACTCGAGTGACTGGCTATGTGCCAAGTGGGAGATTGTTGGACAAAATGACCCATAGCGTCACTATTTGCACAGATCATTGTGTTGTTGTAGCAAATTAACTATGTAACAAGGAAATTGCACTCTCATCATTTGTGATTAGATCACCATAGATATATAAATGAAGAGAGGTCCCTATGATTAGTTCCTGGATTGAGATGATATGAGACAGTATCAGTCCACGAAGGATTAATCATTAAATATCCCTAGCCGTAGTATTATCGAGACTGGACATCGATAATGCGGAATAGGCTAGTATTGCACTTGTGCGCGTTGTGAGGGCACAACGGCATAGTTCTCATATATATAAGTATTGGATACTTATGCAAGTGCGATAGGAGGTCGTGTTTCACCGATGGTACGGGAAACAGCTTCGCTCTGGATAGACCCCTCGGAATCCCATTGGTATTATGACTATGTGTCTATGGGAGGCCGAAATCAAGGTAGGTGTGTATAGTCTTAACCTGAGACTTACATCGCTAATGCTTACGACAATCGATATACTTTAGTTGAGGTCGTCTAGGACTGTAACCGGTTCTGTGTACGCCAATGCCGGGTATATTGAGAATCGTAGTGTATTGGATGTGATGTCAAGACGGAAGTATCACTCCAGTCATAGTGGAGATGATGTCACGCAGGATACGGTATTAGTGCTCTTAAGTGATGCGCATCCAATCGTGATATTATGACCAGGTCATGAATATCCGATTATAGAGACTAGTTACCAGACATCCGATATGTGTTTCGGACGGGGCACTTACACTTCCAGCCCCAGCCCTAGCACGTGATTATCCGATACTGGGCCGATATGCACATACATTAGTATACTACGCTTGATACAGATCTTAATATTCTTAATGGATATGTCCGGAGAATTAGGTAGACTTGGTGCTTTGCTAGGAGTCGACCTTGTCTCGTAAATCGGTAGAACGTAGTACTTGGTACGTACGTGATTCGGATACTCCGACGACCGTATTTACTGCCAGATTATCCGGGGATCTCATGGGTCGCTTCCCGATAATCCACCGATGACGCACAACTCGCACTCTTGAATAATCTGGGATTATACAGAAGAGAGAGAAAATTAATCTAGGATTAATAACGGAGATATTTTATCCGGGATAAAATGTCGTCTAAAGAGAGAGAACGATTAATTTGGAATTAATCGATAAATTAATATATTCGATATATTAACGAAATTAGATTTCGACGCGGAATTAAAATCAGATTTTAATTCGGGCAAACGAGTTAATTTAGAATTAATTCGTTAGCGACGTAAATAATAATTTCGCTAGGCGCAATTATTTATTTAAATTCGATTGAATTAACGTCGCGACGTAAGCTCGGTATTTCGGAAATATCGAACCCGAACGCGTGAGTGCACGTGGGCCCACTTTCATTTGGAAACGTGTGGGGCCCACATGACACATGTCATTCTAATGCTTTGCATGTAGATTGTGTACATTGCACTCAATGTCATTGCATGGAGTTTGAGTGTTTGACACTCTAAGCCATTGCATGTTTGTGTCATAATTTTATTATTAATTTAATAAAATTATGGCATAAATATAAATTGATTTTTGGTAAATCATTTTAATAACTTAACACAATTTATCTCTCTCAAATTCTCTCATCTCTCTCACGCCCAATGTGGCTATTCTTCACTGGTTTTGAACCAGTTTGGGCGTGAATAAGGGAAGCCAAGAGTGGGTTTTCATGGTGAAAATTCAAGTGCTAGCACACTTTCAAGTCTTGCGCGAAGGTGGTAGGGAGGTTCGACCATGAGGCGGGACTCATCCGATGGAGTTTGGAGCTTCGTTTTGAGACCCGAAACTGCCAAGACAGTGAGCATGGACTGCTGCAGTGGGCTTACAAAGGCAGTGCGTTTTTGGGCATGATTCGTCTTCAAATCGACATAACCGATCAATGTAAGTATTCCGCTATCTTCATTGGTGTATTCACGCATGTTTTCATGTCTTGATTTGATCTTGGGACCTTAGAAATTACCCAAACATACACTCTAACTGCATTCTAAAAGCATAATAAGAAGGCGCGATTAAATTTAATATGATATGCGGATGGATATATAATACAATTTGTTCCTAAATAATCTCTCTATTTCTCTCTCCCCGCTAGCACTTTACTTCTCTACCCAATTAAATAATACATAAGAAACCTCATTTGCATTAAGGGATTGGTGAGAAGAGAATACAAAGAGATAAGGAGGTGAAAGGCTGGACACGCAGGTCCAATTAAATAAATTCCAAATTTACAACAATTTCCAAAATTGTCCCCACCCAACTAATGTCCATCCGATATATATTATTCATACAAATACATTCAAGTATTCACACAAAGCATGTTGTCAATCAATCTAATCCAATTAATTAATCTTTGATTAATGACCATCCAATGTTCATACAACAATTTGATTTTCGCAAGTCCAACTCGTTTAAGAATAAATACTCAAAGTAAGTATTCTTGAATTATATCGAACTACAATTTTAAATCCAATTTAAATTGTATCCGATACTAATTCATGTTTAATTCCAAATTAAACAATTACACTTATTTTAGTGCTTTTTTAGACTTGGATTCCAAATCCAATCTAATTCGGTCTCAAAGGCCCAATTAGCATCCAATGCCAATTCAATTAAAGTCCAATGGGCTTTCAATTAATTCTTTAGGCATGGGCTTTGACCATTATGGATCAAACCCAAAATGCCAAGGCCCAATTAGGAATCACCCTATGCCAAAAATCAATTTAGGCCCAATTAAATTATTAAGGCCCAAAAGTCATATTTGGACTTTATGAAAATGGTTTTAGGCCCAATTGGATCCAACCCAATTGTCCAAAACCATACTTGGCCCAACCAAGCCCATTAGCCGAAATACAATAAATTAAATTAACATAATATTCAAAATATGTAATTAATTCAATTAAAGTGTAACTAACATAATTAATAAATTAATTAATCTAATATTTCCAAAACATCAATTAATCTAATTAATCATGTTTAACTTTCAATTCATGTCCAACACAAAATTGAAGCAAAATCAATTCTTCCAACATGCTTCAACTCACGACAATAGGCAATAAATAACACCCAATTTTGATTTCAATCCAATTAAATCAACAATCAATATTCATTTCATGCCAATAACATATCCAATTGTTAAATTTCAAAAATTCACCATGAGCATTTCCTAGGTTAAAGTTTCGGCCAAGGTAAGATAATTAAGGAAATTTTGATCCAATCAATTTTTCACAAATCCAATTTGCATAACTCTAATTTATCATCATCCAACCATAACCAAACAATCAATTTGGAAAAATACATGCTCCAAGTAAAATCCTCAAATTCAAGTGTATAAACCCTAGATTCAAATCAAGTTTAGATGGGCTCTGATACCATTGTTAGTGTGTCCTACATATGCCAAGGATCTCTAAACAAGATTTGTGTGTGAATAAATCAAATAAATTATGGAATTACTTACATTGAATGGATGAGAAAATTCAAAACTTTCCAATGGATGTAGAAGCTTCGAGATTTTGTGTTGATTTCTAAACTCTTGGGTGAGTTTCCCTATCACCTTAAAAGACTCCCAAAGTGCTAGCTTTGCCAAAAAAGAAAAAAAAGTTTCTCCTCCAAGAAGAACAAGAATCGGCAATGGCTAGAAGGGGAAGAAAGAGAGAAATGTGAATAGTGAAAAGTGGGTTGTTGTGTGTGTTTTAATAATCCAATTACTATTCCAACTACTTCCATCACATGTCAAAAAAGTTGATGTAAGTTATGGGTCCCACCCATTTAAATTCCAAATTTAGTTGGCTCACACAACACGACTTTGGGCTCGGGTTCGTTTAATTCGATTAAACGAATTTTCCATCGTGACGTAATTAAATCCAATTTAATTAAATAATAATGCCCAGTAAAATTATTACGATAGTCGCTTACAAATTAATTCCAAATTAATTCGTTCGCTTGAATTAAAATCTAATTTTAATTCCGTATTGAAATCCAATTTCAATTAATATATCCGATATATTATTTTAGCCCAAATAAATAAATTAAATAGAAAAATCTAATTTAACTATTAAATTTATCTTATCGATTAATTCCAAATTAATCGCGTTCTCTATTCTGGACGAATTAATCCTAGATTAATTCTTGCCGTAATTAATCCCAGATTAATTTTCCCTCTCATAATTAATCCCATATTAATTCTGTTCGAGTCAAATGTCATTGGTGAATCTTTGGGAAGCGACCCAAGAGATTCCCGGATATGTTGGCAGTAAATCCGGTTGTCGGACTATCCGACACGTGCGTACCCGTACCACGTTCTCACCGATTTACAAGACATGGTTGGCTTCTAGCAAAGCACCGTGCCTACCCAATTCTCCAGAAATATTCAACGAAGAATATATAATCTGTATCAGGTGTAGTTATACAAAGTATTACGTAATACGATATAATATCAGATGTCACATGCTAGGCTTAGGGCTGGAATTGTGTCTGCCCCGTACGAATCATATATCGGATCCCGCGTAACTAGTCTCTGTAATCGGATAATCATGACCTAGTCATATTATCCCGATAGCTTCGGCATTTAAGAGTACTAGTACTGTATCCTGCGTGATCATCATCTCCATATGACTAAAGTGATACTCCCATCTTGACATCACACCCAATATACTACGATTCTCAGTAAACCTAGAAGAGGCGTACATGATACCTGTTAAAGCTCCGGATGACCAAAACCAAAGTATATTTTTTGTCGCAAGTATTAGCGATGCAAGTCTCAGGTTAAAGATCACATACACCTACCCTGATTCAGATTCTCATATACACATAGTCATAATACTAATAGGACTCCGATGGGTCTATCTAGAGCGAAGTTGTTCCCGGTCCAACGACTAACAGAACCTCTTATCACACTTGCATAAGTATCCAATACTTAAATATATGAGAACTATGCCGTTAAGCTTCAATAACACGCACAAGTGTAATACTAGTCTATTCTGCATTATCGATGTCCAGTCTCGATAATACTACGACTAGGGATATTTAATGATTAAACCATTCGTTGATTAATATTGTCTCATATCTTATTAATATGGTTTAATCATATGGACTTTTATCTTTTATATATCCAAGTAATCCAATTATAAAATGATAAAAAAGTAATTTCCTTTGTCACATATTTAATTTGTATAAAAACACCATGTCTTTTACAAATAGTGATGTTATGGGTCATAATTGTCCAACAGAAAAGACGTAAGGAGATCAAAGAACTGAGAGAAGAAGGAAATTTAAGTAGCTGAGTAGACTTCATAAAGAGGAATAACAAATGGATTATAGTAGGACTCTGAGAGAGAGTAACGATTTAAGACGGATAAGTAACATAAACTAGTGGGAAGAAGTACAGAGGCAACATGATAGAGTATTTAGAGAACATGACTTTAAAGAAGGTTCACAATAAGAAGTAGTATAATCGATAGTAATAAAATGAAACATGAATGAAGTTGAAGAAGGAAACACAAGTAGTATTTAGTCAAAGAATATTAATGTGGGAGACAATGCCAGATGAGTAAACACGGGAGACCTAGGCTTATAAATAAGCAACAAGTACAACCATTGTATGGGTAGCTAATGAGACTACTACCACCAGAAAGACATCAGGACCAATCCCCACCCTCCCATCCCTCGATAGACAACAACAGCAAAGATGGACCTCGATATTTACCTCAAAGATATTCCCAGAAACAAATGGATATGCAATAAAAGTAGGACCGAAACATAAAATCTTCAGATATAGTACAAGAACGGAGTATAAGGAGAAAAAATATGTTAAGTAAAAGATTTAGAAGAAATATAGTTTATACGAGACGATTAAGAGAGAAAGTATTAGTCAAGCAATAACGGAATTGCCAAAGAATCAGTGATAGACACGACTAGAGACATGTAAAAGACGATACCCTTGGGATAAGGAAACAAAGACATATACCACAGAAGTCCCAGGTATAGAATAGAGAAGGAAAGAAGATAAAAGACAAGTAAAATATTTTGAGACAGAACTGTCCTAGTAAAACGACAATAGAAAAGATATTAAATAAATAATGACAAAGGTACACAAATATAAAAATAAACTTTCCATAGTTAAGTTTAGTAGTATTACGGAATAACAAGCTTCTCAGCGTAGAGATAAGATTGAAAATTCCATCAAAAAGGAAATGAAAAGTATATTAGCAATAACTAGAATCAAGTAATTAGTGTTGACATTAACAATAAGGAGTGATATCTTAGAGTTAGAATATCAGAAAACTTCGATGATGAACCTAAAGTATGTAGAGAGTAGGGATGGCAGTGGGTAGGGTATGGTGCGGGTTTGCCATTACCAAATCCGCACCCGCATATGTAAATGAATTACCAAACCCGTGCCCGTTGCGGGTTTTAATTTTCATTACCAAACCCGCACCGCATATAAAAATAAATTACCAAACCCGCAATGGTACCCAACGGATTTTTTGCGGGTTTTTAAAATATTGAAGTATTTTGTGTTCTTAATAATATATTTTTTAATTAAATAATTTATTTTTAATTGCTAGCTGTAGTTTTCACATTTATTTTTCATTTGACATATACAACATGCAATGTATGTATATACAGTACATAGATAATATAATGTATGAAAGACTCGGTACCATATGTTTATTTTTTCATATAAACATAATTAAAACGCGTTCTTCCTTTCATAATTATAATGATCTAAGTTTTCCAACTCAATCGACAATAAGCTAAAAAGTAATCACCAACCTTTGGTCATCTTTTTATGCTAAGTGTAATGAAAGTGATGCTTACAAGACTCAAATGTTGTAAGTGTAATGAATAAGCAGGAAAGCTACTGAAGTTGCAGCAAACACTAGCTTATTTTGCTTCTCTCCCGTTTCTGATCATGTGAACTTAATCAAAATTTTTGTATTATAATTTTATTAACAAGTGTGATTAAAAAAAACAATAATAGTCATGCAAAAAATCTCCAGTTGGGCAGGTTGCGGGTTGCGGCTGAGTGGGAGTGTGGAACTGTGGATAAATGTTTTAGGTTTAGGTTTTGTTAATTGTTTTTGTATGAAGGTTTTTTTATATTGTCATAAAAATATTAATTAATAAAAAATAATATTGCGGGTATGTGGATACCCCCACGGATACCCGCATTTTTTTCTTAAATACCAAACCCGCACCGCACCCGCAGCGGGTTTTGCTTTAAATCACCAAACCCGCACCGCACCCACTAATATATTTACCAAATTCTACCCATTGCGGGCGGGTTTTTACGGGTTTGCGGGTTTGTGGGTAAAATCGCCATCCCTAGTAGAGAGCTTGATTTTAAAGTACTAAGTCCCACAGATAGGTAGAGGTAGAAGAACGTAGTGGACAAAGCTTGTTAGTAGTTGGAAGCTAGCGAAAACGGAAATAAGATAGTTAAGCAGTTAAGTTAAGAAAATGAATGCTAAGTTCAGGTTGAGCATGTAGATTTTACTATAAATAATGATTGTCCTTATTACAGAGCTGTGGTAGAACGTGAACAAACTTAACTATAGGAAGTATAATCACCTCTAATAATGAATATACACTAGATAAGAAGGGATGGAAGAAAGAGAGAGAAGAATTCGAGCTATACTTGAAGTCAGAAGAAGTGAAAATATTGATTGAAGTACCAAGTACAGTAGTGATACATTATGAGGGAGGAGTAACAAAAGCCCTAAGTAATATTTAAGAATTAGTGTTACCATGGTAAAGAATATAAAGGCTAAGAAGAAATGATTCAATTGGAACAGTCGTGGATATGCCCTTATTAGCATGAATGCATTGAATTCATGAAGGACTTTACAAGTTAAGTATTCAATTAAATAAAAATACAGTCATAAAGTATTAGACAGAAATGAGCAATTCATACAGGTACCAGACGACACCTCTGCGAAAAGCCTAGATATATGGCACAAACCCTCAAGATTCAGTATTCATCTATAAAAAAAATCAAATGGAGTATATTGAGGTAAAAGATTCCCAGAAGACATAGTATCCAGTTCTTGAGCAAAATAATAGAAAATAAGTAAAGGAATATAAGAGTAGCAGAGGTCAGACACCTTCAAACCAAGTTGAGCCTAAACAGTTTAGCATCAGAAGAGGTGCAAGGATGAATACTATTTAAAAGGGGAGAATTTATAACGACCCATAATCTCGACTACTGTTACATTATGGGATGAATGTTACATAATATAAGTTATGTTTGGACACATATACACTCATAAAATGATTTTGGAGACAATCGGTAAATTCTTCAAGATTCCGATACGAGATGGTACGATGTTCCACTCCGAATAGCCTATGGTATTTGGGCCATAACTTTCTCATACGAACTTTGATTCTTATGAATTTTATATAGTCGGAAATCTAAGATCGAGACCTATAATTTTCGAATTGAACATTTTTCCAAATTCGAACCAGAAATAGATCAAAAATGTAACTCAAAAATTCAGATGAATAATACCTGAGGACCACTCTAGAAAATTCTCAAAGTTTCTCAAAATTTCCAAATTCTCTCCATTTAAATTATTTTACAAATGACCCCTAGTATATAAAGGGAATACTATTAACGCACCCCTATCATTTAGAAAAAGAAGAAAAAAAGTAAGAGAATGAAGAGAATGGAAGAAGGAAGAGAGGGAAATCATCCTCCCAAATTCAAAGGGAACAAATGTAAATGATTCCACAACAAGCTAGGAAGAAAGATATCATGCCTAGAACACTTGAAGTGTGAAGAAATCAAGTGAATGAAGGTAAAGAAAACTTGACCCAAAACTTGGATTGTAAGATTCTAAGAGTATGATGATAGGATAGACCTATTGGCACGCTAGGGGATGCATTTTGGTGATTGATAAATAAAGAAATTGATTGTAGGATTAAATGCCCAAATTTTAGAAATCTTAAGTGTTGAGCTAAAATAAGAATGATGAGATTAAATAGTTATTTGAGGATGATATATTGGTATAGAATATGTGAAGTTGAAGTTTAACGGAATGGATTGTGTAATGGTTTTAGTATAGAAGTGTTGGTGATACTTTTGGGTAAAATAGATATTGGGAAGTAAAGTGTTGGAATCTTGAAAAATAGGTTGGAGTTGCGACGCACAACCCTTGTGTTAGACACATACTAGTGTTGGTTTCTATTAAGGTCCCAAGATCATAAACAAGCATGAAATATGTGTGAATACAAATCAACGAAGTTGTGGAATACTCACATCGATCGGTTGAGCGACGCGGAGACGAACAAAACTCAAAATTCTGCTCCTTGTGCATTCGGCAGTGGCAGTTCACATCTCACTATTTTGGCTCAGTTTTGGTCCTTCGTCAAGCTCCAAGCTTCGTCGAACGATTCCCGGCTCATGAGTGGACTTCCATATCACCTTCGCATGTCTCTCGGAGTGCTAGCTCTTGATGATTTTGCCGCAAAACCATCACACTCTTGCTTCCCAAGCTCACGGCAGTGAGCTACTGTAGAATAGAGAAAACAGCCCATTGGGCGTCTAAATGAGAGAGAAGAGAGGAGGAGAGAAAGTTGTGTGTGTTGTTAATTCAAATGTGTATCTAATACCAAAAATATTAAAAGTCAAATACCTAAATCAAATAAAGGTAAATAGCTTTTAATTAATCCAACAACACACATCAACCATCACACTTGAGTGTCAAACACTCAAACATCAACTCACATCAATTAATTAATCAATCAATCAATGGTCACATCACTCAAAGTGACAAAATTTGACGCTTGATGTGACGCTAGATGCTACTAGCGATTTGACGCTTGATTTGACTTGCGTTCCGCACTTGAATTCGAAATGCGAATGCGCTCGCAAATAATCCCGGGCTCGGGTTCACTAATTCCAAATTAACGAATTTTCCATTGCGTCGTAATTAAATGATTACGCCTAGCGAAATCACTATTCACATCGCTAACGAATTAATTCTAAATTAATTCGTTCGCCTGAATTAAAATCTAATTTTAATTCGCATCGAAATCCAATTTCGTTTAATATATCGAATATATTAATTTATCGATTAATTCTAAATTAATCGTTATCTCTCTTTAATTGATATTTTATCCCAGATAAAATATCTCCCCAATTAATCCCAAATTAATTTTCTTTCTCTTCTAATTAATCCCAGATTAATTTAGAGTGCGACTCATACGTCATCGGTGAATCTTTGGGAAGTGACCCATGAGATCCCCAGATATGTTGGCAGTAAATTCGGTCGTCGGACTATCCGAACACATAAGTACCAAGTACTACGTTTTACCGATTTACAAGACAAGGTTGGCTTCTAGCAAAGCGCCATGCCTACCCAATTCTCCGGAAATATCCTTACAGGAATAAAGGATCTATATCAGACGTAGTATACGTAGTATTGCGTATTTCTGTCTAGTATCGGATGATCACGTGCTAGGCCTGAGGCTGGAATTGTGTCTGCCCCGTACGAAGCACATGTCGGATGTCTGGTAACTAGTCTCTATAATCAGATAAACATTACCTTGTCATTTTATCCCGATGACTGCAGTACTTAAGAGTACTAGTACCGTATCCTACGTGACCATCATCTCCATATGACTGGAGTGACACTTCCGTTTTGACATCACACCCAGCACACTACGATTCTCAATATACCCAACATTGGCGTACACATAACCTGTTAAAGCCATGGATGACCGCAACCAAAGTATATTGATTGTCGCAAGTATTAGCGGTGCAAGTCTCAGGTTAAGACCAAATACACTTACTCTGATTTCGGACTTCCATAGACACATAGTCATACTACCAATGGAATTCTGAGGGGGTCTATCCAGAGCGAAGCTGTTTCCCGTACCATCGGTAAAACACAGCCTCCTATTACACTTGCATGAGTATCCTATACCCAAATTTATGAGAACTATGTCGTTCTGCCCTCACAACGCGCACAAGTATAATACTAGTCTTTTATGTATTTATCGATGTCCAATCTCGATAATACTCTGACTAGGGATATTTAATGATTTATCCTTCGTGGACTGATACTGTCTCATATCATTCTCCGTCCAGGAACAAATCATAGGGATCTCCTATCATTTATATATCTGAGTGATCTAATCACAAATAATAAGAGTGCAATCCCCTTTGTCACATAGTTAATTTGTACAACAACACCATGATCTGTACAAATAGTGACGCTATGGGTCATAATTGTCCAACAATCTCCCACTTGGCCTATAGCCAGTTACTCGAGTGTCTTACACCCAAACTATGTACGGTTGGCTCAAACTGCTGAGAAATACTTTCGTCAGCGGATTTGCATGATTATCGTCTGATGCGATTTATTCGATCATCACATCGCCACGATGTATGATCCGAACGAATCAGATGAATATCGAAGTATATAGCTGGATCGTTGATGAGACCATTAATTCTTTAGCCTGTGCTCAAGCCTAGCTCAGCTGCTAATAGAATTATATCTAATCTAATTAGATTATTATCGACCCATAAGGCTTCTATTGCCGCCTCAGCTGCAGCAATTAACCCGCATTTGTTGTTTATACGGTAACAGTATCTTACTTAGAAGATTTCCAGCTCACTGTTTCGTTATTCAAACTGTATAGTACCGTTTGCGACTTATAGTCGTTTTATCGGTTTGCAAACTTACAGTAGTGATCCCAGTCACTTCAAGTTCTCTTTCTCCACAGATTAAGACAGCATTCTTAGTTCTCTAAGATACTAACAGATGTTCTTAAAATCAATCTAGTGACTATCACAAGGATTGGGTTGTTTGTGAATCCATATGCTCAAAGCGTATGAGACACCAGGTCATGTACATTTTTCAATGTACGGTTTCTCGGAGAGTATTTATGAAAGCCAAGCTTTCACCGATTATTATTATGGGAATATCATTATTTTACAGACAGCCACTGTCAGTGCGCTCCCACTAACCCTCTTATATACACAAGAATCTTTTCGTTTTGAATTAAATCATACACCATTATGATCACATCAAAACGACAATTCCAAGAACCTAATGCTTGCTTCAATCCAAACATGGATAGAATAACCTGCAAACCTTGTTTGCTAGTTTTGGTACGACAAAACCGACAGGACGTTATAAACATCCTCCGAATGGTTTCCTTTTCAGGAAAGCGATTTTGCCATTCAGCCGTCATATTTCATAAATGAAACATGCAGCGTTGGCAAGCATTATCCAAATGGATTTACCGTGGCAACAGGTAAAATGTTGAATCGTAATCAACACAATGTTGATAACGATACCTTTCCGCTAAAAGCCTAGCTTTGTACGTTGGTATGTTGTCATCCATGTACGTCTTCCTTGAAGACTTATAAAGTACCAGTAGGCACAATGCCTTGCGGTACATCAACTAGTTCTAAAATGTTGGTATAAATGGAATCCATTTCAGACTCATGGCACTTTTCCATAATAGGGAGTCAATACCTTGTATCACTTCCTCATACGTAGTCAGTTGGTATACCTCAATAAGATTGACATCTTTATGAGGTGAGATCAGAAACCCATACCCCAGGTTGTTTTCTGACTCTCTCCGACATACGTGGTTCTTGTGTATTTGAAGATTAATGGTAATAGTTTCATCCTTGATGAACTATTTGTGTTCCATTAGGAATCGGTGCCTGGAATAGTATTACTATGATTTTCATCGAGTTTTACTATCCTCCCACTTACCACTGCATATCGGTATTCCTCTTGGGAAAACCACATGGTGAGCAACAATCTAATTGTTCTCTGGTGAGATGTATAAGTACAATACTTATGGTATCCCTAGGATAACCTACAATTGGCACTTATCCAATTTGGGTTCTAGTTTGGTATCATCCAAACATGTGCCTAGCATACCCAAATTATCAGGAATGAGAAACCCGGTTTCTTTCCCGTTCATATCTAATATGAAATCTGTCTAACAGATTTTTATGGAACCTTATTCAAAATAAGTTCTACACTGTTTAATGCTTATCAGTTGAAGGAAATGGTAGCTCAGAGCGACTCATGATTAACCTAATTATGTCCAACAAAATTCGGTTTATCCGTTCGGACACACCGTCAAATTGACGTGTTCCGGGAGGAGTCTTCATTGAAAGAATACTATACTCTTTCAAGTATGTAAGAAACTTATTGCTTAAGTATTTTCCATTACGGTCTTATCGTGATGTTTTAATACTTTAGCCGATCTGTTTGTCTATTTCGCGTCAAAAATATAAAAGTTTCCGATTTGTGTTCCAAAAGAAACACACATAACCATAACGCGATGCCACATCCGTAAGGTCACGAAATATTCATATCCATATCTAGCCTAGCTAGACATGGGCCCACTTGTTTCACTATGAACTAGGGCCAACATATCGGTGGCATTTACACTTTTACCAAGTAAATAGTGTTTTAGGCACTTTGCCTAATAAACTAGATTCGTAGACTTTATTTGAATATGATCAAATCAGTCCTAGTATCCACTCTTCAAAAGCGTGGATATATGAGTCTTGTTTGATTGTGTCCCAGACAACAATGCCACAATTAGTTTCATCTGATCAAATCAGTTTGAGCTGTTTGTTTGTCATGTTATATATTTGAGATTTATTTATATTCAAAATATAAACTCTGTTATTCACATCTAATGTGTTTATCTCAATATCATCTTTATATAATAAAACACTTTAGCCCGCAGCGGGTTAAACACTGATATAAATATAATATTTCTAGTCAAACTAGTTACATTATAACAGTTTCCTAATTTAAATACACACCTGAAGGTTGTTCCTAAGCTTAGGTATCTACGGTTGAAACAGCGACTTTCGTCCCGTTTCCAATTCGCAGATTAATCTCAACTGAAGTCAGTATCCTGCTCACAACAGATTCTGAACATCAGTATATCTATATCACACTAAGTATATAAAATCCAATTTTAATACTAGTAGTGAATATATTTATGACAAACATATTTGAAGTCAGAGCCTTGCTCGTTCTTCAATTCCTTCATGTCTGCTTTGTCCAAACGGCAGTCACGCTTCCGCGATCCCGTTTGCCACATTTAGGCAGACATTTTGGGATATGTCATTTATCTTCCTAGAAGATTAAAATGATTTTGCCTTTGCCCTTTTCACATTCCAGTAGCCTTTGGCCAAGCCTCGGGTTTCTAGAATATCGAAGTAAGGTGCGCCTTGCGCTACTTGCCTTATTGCAAACTTTGACTTTGTCTCATTGAGAATAGTCATTAACTCTCCAAGAGTTATTTATTGCAATTTAGTATTTCTAAAATCTAAAGATAGATTTACGAAGATCCTTCAATTTCAGTATCATACTTTAAGGATCTAATCCTTAGTTCTGATTCAGAAATTAAGGAGTCTACTGCGACAAGCTTAATGGATTAAGCACTAAAGTTATCATCACATAAATCTTCCAAAGATTATGCTCTACTATTTGCTTAACTCCGGGCTTAGGCATAATATGTTATTTTATCGAATAAAGTAACTTATTATTTTTCCAGGACCATCCTGAAATTTTATTCCCAATTTGAAAATTAAACCATTTAAACACATTTTCCATAGGATTATATTTTAAATGTCAATCTTTCAATTTTATCTTGATTTTAATAGTCCAACTATTTAATCAATGATTTTGGTACTATTTATTATAATGATTACAATAGTCCAACTATTTAATCAACTATAATTTAATAGATTAAAATCAATTATATTGATTACTATAATCCAATTATAAAATCAGCTATAAATGAATAGTTTGAATATAGTCCAACTATTTATTAAAACAACAATTTAAATATTAGTTCAACTAACATTTAATTTATTTGACGAATGATATTTGTTTGAGCGCGTATGGCAAGTAATTAAACGAATATTGCAAATTCAATTCTTGCCTCCCACTATTTTTCGGCGAGCCTCTAACCCTCTGTCGAGTACTCGGGAAACCGCGTTTCCTAGTGGGCTAGGATCCCGTTAAATATCACACAATCTTGACTTTGGCCAACAAATTGTATGATAATTAACTAGGTAGATCTCTAAGATCGATTGGATCCAATCTAATTCCTAGATCCGGTATGGGGACATCCAAGTTCGAAACATATATATCTTATATATGCCAATGCATCCAATGTATTACCTAACCTTTTTCCTCTGAATCAACTAAGCCTTGGCTTTGGCACAACAAACTTAGTGATCCCAGTCAAGCGCGACCCATTGACCATGGAAAGCTTCGTAATCAATGTCGATGGACAAGAAGTGGTCTTGACTTTGGCCAACAAACCACAACTTGGACAAAACACTGACATGGAACAAAGCCTTCATGATTCAAACACATCCTCGACGGACAAAAGCTTTGACTTTGGCCAACAAGCCAATGCCAGTCTCGGATCTTGAGTGAGAATCACTCAATGGAAGGAAAAATGCTTAATATTTTGCGAGGGTTTTTCGAGTAAAAATTGGCAACCAATTTATTATCTTTGTTAAGGTCTCATCATCATACACCCTTAAACATGCATTCTAAACACATAATAAAACGCATATGATAAAATAATAATGATATGCAGATGGATACTTTACACATTGATCCTAGATCAAATCTCTCCCTTTCTCTCTCCCGCTAGCACATGTATCACTTCTACCCGTTACACTACACTTCTAAAGAAATCTCATTTACATTGAGGGGAATAGGTGAGAAGAGAATACAAACCAATATGAAGGTATAAGGCTGGACTCGCAGGTCTAATTAATAAATCAAATTTATTACAACAATTTCTAAAATTGTCCCACCCATCTAATATCCATCTGATATACATTATTTATGCATCGCAACCTTCTATTCACACAAGCATGTTATCAAACAATCTAATCAAATTAATTAATCTGATAATTAGTGACCATCCAATGTTCAAACAACGATTTGATTTTGCTCGAGTCAAACTCGTTTTTGCGAATAAGTACTCAAAGTACGAATTCTCTAATTAAATTAAACTACATCATTAAATCCAATTTAATATGCATTCAATTCTAATTCGCTATTTAATTCCAAATTAAATACTACACTTTATTAATGAACTTTTACGACTTAAATTCCAAATTTAATCGTTACGGGTCTCAAAGCCCGATTAACGTCCAACGTCAATTTAATTAAAGTCCAATGGGCTTTTAATTAATTTCTTAAGGCGTGGACTTTTGGTAAACTCGGGTCGAACCCAATAACCAAAGTCTAATCCGGGAGTTACCCTATAAGCCCAGAAATTAATTTAGGCCCATTAGGCCCAATTAAACTTTAAAGGTTCAATAAGTCGCATTTGGGCTTTATGGATGTGGTTTTGGGCCCAATTGGATCCAACCAATTTTGCCTAAACCCAACTTTGTACAACAAAGCCCAACAAGCCCAATTACAACACTTAAGCTCAATTTCACAAAATAGGCCCAAAATAATTAAATCATAAAATTCCAAATTCCCAATTTAATTACCAAAGTGTATAACATGATTAATTACCCAATTAACATTTCTAAAACATCAATTAGCACTAATTAATCATGCCATTAACATTAAAACATGTCCTACACATTTTAACAAAAATCAAACCCAATACATGCTACATCAACTCTCGGCAATATAGGGATAATTTTTGTCTGATCTGGTTTCAATCCAATTAAACCCAAAATCGACATTAAATCATCATTCCCAATTGATTCAAGTCATCCAATGATCAAAAATCAAAAAATCACCAAGACATTTTAGGGCTATAACTCTCGGCCAACACCAAGAAAATTGGGGAAATTTGTTCCAAACACAATTTCAACAAATTGATCCAATCAATCCTCAATTCAACATGATTTAAGCATATTCAAACATCCAATTTAATTAAATCATGCTCAAAATCAATTTACCCAAATTTTAAGCCCTAAACATTCCATGCTTTAACCTTGCTCTAGATGCCATTGTTGGTTTCTATTAAGGTCCCAAGATCATAAACAAGCATGAAATATGTGTGAATACAAATCAACGAAGTTGCGGAATACTCACATCGATCGGTTGAGCGACGCGGAGACGAAAAAAACTCAAAATTCTGTTACTTGTGCATTCGGCAGTGGCAGTTCACAGCTCATTGTTTTGGCTCAGTTTTGGTCCTTCGTCAAGCTCCAAGCTTCGTCGAACGATTCCCGGCTCATGAGTGGACTTCCCTATCACCTTCGCATGTCTCTCGGAGTGCTAGCTCTTGATGATTTTATCGCAAAACCATCACACTCTTGCTTCCCAAGCTCACGCCAGTGAGCTACTGCAGAAGAGAGAAAACAGCCCCTTGGGCGTCCAAATGAGAGAGAAGAGAGGATGAGAGAAAGTTGTGTGTGTTGTTAATTCAAATGTGTATCTAATACCAAAAATATTAAAAGTCAAATACCTAAATCAAATAAAGGTAAATAGCTTTTAATTAATCCAACAACTCACATCAACCATCACACTTGAGTGTCAAACACTAAAACATCAACTCACATCAATTAATTAATCAATCAATCAATGGTCACATCACTCAAAGTGACATGATTTGACGCTTGATGTGACGCTAGATGCGACTAGCGATTTGACGCTTGATTTGACTTGCGTGACGCACTCGAATTCGAAATGCGAATGCGCTCGCAAATAATCATGGGCTCGGGTTCGCTAATTAAAAATTAACAAATTTTCCGTTACGTCGTAATTAAATGATTACGCCTAGCGAAATCACTATTCACGTCGCTAACGAATTAATTCTAAATTAATTCGTTCGCCCGAATTAAAATCTAATTTTAATTCCGCGTCAAAATCCAATTTCCTTTAATATATCGAATATATTAATTTATCGATTAATTCCAAATTAATCGTTATCTCTCTTTAATTGATATTTTATCCCAGATAAAACATCTCTGCAATTAATCCCAGATTAATTTTCTCTCTCTTCTAATTAATCTCAGATTAATTTAGAGTGCGAGTCATACATCATCGGTGAATCTTTGGGAAGCGACCCATGAGATCCCCGGATATGTTGGCAGTAAATTCGGTCGTCGGACTATCCAAACACGTAAGTACCAAGTACTACGTTTTACCGATTTACAAGACAAGATTGGCTTCTAGCAAAGCGCCATGCCTACCCAATTCTCCAGAAATATCCTTACAGGAATAAAGGATCTATATCAGGCGTAGTATGCGTAGTATTGCGTATTTCTGTCCAGTATCGGATGATCACATGCTAGGCCTGGGGCTGGAATTGTGTCTGCCCCGTACGAAGCACATGTCGGATGTCTGGTAACTAGTCTCTATAATCGGATAAACATGACCTTGTCATTTTATCCCGATGACTGTAGTACTTAAGAGTACTAGTACCGTATCCTACGTGACCATCATCTCCATATGACTGGAGTGACACTTCCGTCTTGACATCACACCCAACACACTACGATTCTCAATATACCCAGCATTGGCGTACACAAAACATGTTAAAGCCCTGGACGACCGCAACCAAAGTATATTGATTGTCGCAAGTATTAGCGGTGCAAGTCTCAGGTTAAGACCAAATACACCTACTCTGATTTCGGACTTCCATAGACACATAGTCATACTACCAATGAAATTTCGAGGGGGTCTATCCAGAGCGAAGCTGTTTCCTGTACCATCGGTAAAACACAACCTCCTATTACACTTGCATGAGTATCCTATACCCAAATATATGAGAACTATGTCGTTGTGCCCTTACAACGCGCACAAGTATAATTCTAGTCTTTTACGTATTTATCGATGTCCAATCACGATAATACTCTGACTATGGATATTTAATGATTTATCCTTCGTGGACTGATACTGTCTCATATCATTCTCCGTCCAGGAACTAATCATAGGGACCTCCTATCATTTATATATCTAGGTGATCTAATCACAAATGATAAGAGTACAATCTCTTTTGTCACATAGTTAATTTGTACAACAACACCATGATCTGTACAAATAGTGACGCTATGGGTCATAATTGTCCAACAACTAGGAAATTCTCACAGATTCGGTTCTGGAATTTGAGTGTTGCGACGCGAAAAATAGATGAAGCTCACTATCTCGAGTACGTCATGACGCTCAGCTCTTAGCATCGCGACCCGTGTGAGAGTCGTGATGCCCAACCCTTGTGTCGCGGTACGGAGATAGAGGATGCCCACTAGTTTATCAACGTGTGTGGGCGTCGCGACGCCTAAGAGGCAGCGTCGTGACTCGTGTTCATAATTTCCCCAAACCAGTTTCAATTCATTCCAGTTTCACCCTAGTGTGTTAGAGGCCACCCTAAGGGTCTTGTGTCAGCTCGCATACATACATTACATCATGGTATACGTATGATACACCTTAGAGTGATAACAAGTACTTGAATAGATAAATTTAGCCTAGTTTCATAATGCATTCCTCAATCCATTTTCTAATAAAGAATTTTTAATAATAAATCATCGCAGGAACCGTAATTTCCTTCGGCAAAGTGAATAATGCTAGCCAGAATTCAAATCAGTGAGTAGACACTCTTTCCTTAAGTTGATTATTTATTATATTATTTTTAATATCAGACTTATTTTTCCGCATTTAGGGCGTTAGCCAAGTTTACTTTCAAATATGTTTTGAGAAATGATTTAGAAAAGTAATGATTATAGAAGCACGATTTTATATTTTCGAGGCATGGGGGAAAAACCACCTCAATATGTAGCTTGACTCAGATATGGAATTGATGAATTCAGATATCGTGTGCATATGCAGTTCAGGACTAGGGATGATAGATGCCCCTAGATCCTAGATTCAGAGTCTGAAGGGTAGCATAGATCTGCACCCCGGCTATAGTCCCCAAAACCCTAGTTTCAGGGACAAATAGTGACATACGTTGGGGGACGACGATACGTAACGTCCAAATGTCATGGATTTGCACTCTTGGCTCTAGTTAGGCGTATGGGGATGTCGATACGTAATGCCCACATACGTCAGGTTTTTCAGAAGACACTCAGATACAGATTTTCAGAAATGATTTCAAAGACAAGTTTTCAGAAACAAGAATTTAGAGATATGATTTTAGGGAAAACTAGTCTAATGGAAATTTTCCAGAGAAATATTTTAATGAAAATAATTGTTTTCATAAAGAAATAAGTCTCCAGAAGAAGTTTCAGAAAAAGAGATTTGAGAAAAGCTTTCAGGGAGATTTATTATTTTTTTTTTCCAAAAATGTTTTCAATGAAAATTTTTATAAGTATTTCAGTTTCCGTTTAAAACCGTCCACTCACTTAGATCATTCAAACGATCTAACCCCCTCACTCCCAGTTTCTTTATTTTGCAGGTTTACCCGGAGGACGAGCTCGGGAGGATGGATACTGATGGCAATCACTAGGGTTTTCGGTCTACCAAGTCAAGTCAGAAACATAGTTCAGTTCAGTCAGAGTCAGGAAATGTCATATATCATATATGTTATATAGTAATAATATATATGTAATGCATTATAAGTGTTCAATATCAGAGTTGTAATGTGTTGTAAATTGAGTACTTAGTATGAGAAATGTTATGCATTTATGATGATGAGTTGGGCATTTGTCTCATGTATGAGTTTATATCTATAATATGAGATTAGCAGTTGTCAGAGAGTTAGGGGCTCAGGGGGATAGGACAACCTATTCTCTACCGATAAACATCTTTGGATTGATGATGTTACATGGCATCAAAATGTGGATGATCTCACACAAAATTAATGATATCCTATAGTCAAAGGATTACATATGCTACTCAACTCGAGGAGATTCCGATTGACGGTGGTATGTACTTCCAACTATTAGGAATAACCAGTGAGTCATTCAGTATTCGGTTCAACCAATACCCACACGTCTATACGAGCTTCCAAAGCTCATGGTACATCATGTAAACTATTGGAACTTCAATTCCAATATACAACATGTTCTAGTCTTCTAGGTTATAGGAATTCGACCGTATTCCAAAACCAACGACTATGAATATTTACTTTAAGAATAATTTATAATAGTAATATTTATCCCAATGTTGGACCACCTAGTGTCCAGTATTACTACAAGACTATTATAAGTCGATGTCATTCTTTAGCATATTTATATATCAATTTAATATGCATAATGACAATATCATTAATAAAGTATGAAATGAAAATGTAGTTATTTTATTAATAAATAATAAAATGTATAATACATCATTCGGATTGGCGCTCCAAGCACCAACTCCAACACATGAAACATACCATTAATTAAAAAAAAAACTCTTCAATTTTCACAATTAAAGAGATTCATTGAGTTTAGAGCAACCATAAAACATAAATTCATTCATTAGATTAAACAAATGAGAGCTCATCCCTTGAATTAATGGGAGAGCACTATTGGATTTTATTTTATATAGATATATAGATATAGATATCTAGATAGACATATTGAATTTATAGCAATCATGAAACATACTATTAATTCAAAAAACTCTTCAATTTTGGCAATTAAAGAGATTCATTGAATTTAGACCATTTCCATTGAATTAAGGGGAGAGCTCTGTTGAGTTTTGTTTTATATAGATATATAGATTTAGATTTGTAGTACTGTACATAAGTCTACATCTACTATAGGCAGTTTAATTGGAAATTAGATAGCGATTTAAGCGATTGCGATTAATCAGAAATATTCAGAGATTAACCGAAAAATTAATCGAAAATAGTAAAGTTGACATATTATATGGCTGTAAATAAAAAATTTTAAAATTCATTTCTAAATATCCTCCAAAAATCGCTAAAAATTATTTATTTATCATGAAAAAAGTTAAACAATCATGAGAGATGAATAAAATCTCTAAAGAATAAGAAAAATATGGAAAAGAAGATAAATATTTCTACAAATCATGCAAATTTTAAAAATCGTGAATCATTGACTAATAATCAAAAAATGGTGGAAAACTAAATCGATATTTTTCCATAAATAGAATCACTTCACTAACAATCAACGATTAATAGATGATTAATTACTAATTAAACTATATAGCATCCACTAGACACGAGTTATGTCTTCGTATTAAAAATATATATCTACTTCCAATAATATTTAAGGAGGAAACTGTCCTTATAAAGATACCTTAATCTCCCTTATTTGGGATTTTAGCCAAGTGGGCAGTTGTCATTTTAGACTGGAGGGTATCACAATCACAAAGTTTGAAAGTAAGTGGGAAAATGTTTGGTGCAGTTTCGTTGGTTAGGTGGAGGGGCATAAATGTAAATATATAATAATTCAAACAAACCCCTGCAATTTAAAAGAGCCATCCACGAAAAATCACACCAACCACAAAGGTACTAAAAAAAAATACAAAGACACCAAAACCAAACACCAACAGCAGCAGCCAGCAGCTTATCTCCTCCAATTCAACAACTGCAACTCCCACGATCTTCAATCTTCTTCCTTCAATGGATCCCAATCAGCAAAACATTGAAAACCCAGAAAGCAATTCCATTGAAGAAGAAAATCCACTTTCCATTTTCCCTTCCCAATCTCCATTCGCCACATTTTCCCTCTCATTTTCTCTTCCCCAACTCCTCCCTGCCAACACTTTCTTCGTTCAACCCAAATTTTCCACCTTATTTTCTCACCAACCAAACAAGGTCAAAGTCCCTACACAAGCCTCCACACTCACCCACGTCTCTCTTTCCACCTCCTCTCCCGTTCTCTGTCCTTCCAAAATATCATTCAAGTCCACAATCTCCGCTAACCCTCTTCAAAGCCCTCTCTCTCTAGGCCCCCGCCGCCCTTTTGATCCCAACAATGGGGCCGCAATTCGTCGAGCCTCCATTGTTTGGTTCCGTAACGACTTGCGTGTCCATGATAACGAATCTCTCAGCACTGCCAATAATGAAAGCGTGTCGGTTTTGCCTGTTTATTGTTTTGACACGAGAGATTACGGCAAATCTTCTTCTGGTTTTAGTAAAACGGGGACGTATCGGGCTTCGTTTTTGATTGATTCGGTTTCTGACCTTCGGAAGAATTTACAGGCACGTGGGTCTGATCTTGTGGTGAGAGTAGGAAAGCCTGAGACTGTTTTGGTTGAATTGGCAAAAGCTATCGGAGCTGATGCAGTGTACGCGCACAGAGAGGTGTCGCATGATGAGGTTAAATCGGAGGAGAAGATTGAGGCCGCGATGAAAGAGGAGGGAATTGAAGTGAAGTACTTTTGGGGAAGCACTTTGTATCATGTTGATGATTTGCCGTTTAAGTTGGAGGAAATGCCAACTAATTATGGTGGGTTTAGTGAGAAAGTTCAGGGCTTGGAGATTAGGAAGACAATTGAGACATTAGATCAGTTGAAGGGAATGCCGTCTCGTGGAGATGTTGAGCCTGGTGATATTCCATCTTTGTTGGATCTGGGGCTCAGTTCTAGTGCTACTATGTCTCAGGTTTGGTCTCTGATTGGACATTTTGTGCCTTATTGCTGTGCTACAAAATAGAATGCTGCTATATTGATACTTTATAATGCTCATGTTGTGTTTTTCTGATTTTGTCCATGTGTTGTTTTGAGTCCAGTAGATATGAAAGATTAAAGAAAAATGGCAGGCGATAGCATAGGAAATCTATAGAAAAATACACATAGAATTGAGAAGTTTCATATTTGCTGAAGTGATTGTGTAATGACCCGTCATATCAATCAGATATTGTCCGCTTTTGGCTACATTCACCCTCATGGTTTTGTTATCGGCGTGGATTGCAAGGGAGTCTATTATAAGCACATTACTAGCATCCCTCCCAAGCGATGTGTGGTATCACAATCTACACCCTTTGGAGGTCCAACGTCCTCATTGGCCGTGACATCCGCACGCTTCCGATTGAGAGTGGCTCTGATACCATTTGTAATTATTCGCTCCACTAGTCCAATATTGTCCGTTTTGGGCTACATCTACCCTTACAGTTTAGTTCTTGGCTTGGATTGTAAGCTCTTCCAGAATGCGTTCAACTAGTCAAGAGAACCTATTACTTATAAATACATCACAACATCCCTCCCAAGTGATGTGGATTACATAGATTGTTTATCAGTCTAGTTTTTACCAGCAAGTAATTCCTAGTTGCATAATAATATTGGGTGCTATGGCTCTTATTCTTCTCTTCGCAGGTCTTAATGTGTAAATGCAAAAAGCTTTGCCCCAAAAGAACATATAAAACTGCAGACGGTACCAGTGTTTAAAAAAACGGTTGAGGCGGCCGCCTCGCGGCGACGGCGCCTCGAGGCGGCCGCCTTATGCGGTTTTTCTGAGGCGCCCGCCTCTCTGCTGGTGAGCGCCTCACCAACAGAGGTTTTTTTTTTTTTTTTTTTTTTTTTTTTTTTTTTTTTTTAAATTTTCTGAAATGAAACGACGACGTTTTGGGCTTCCAAAACGTCGTCGTTCCATTGAACAACTGAGTGGCAGTAGAGCACCTGTACAAAAAAGGAGCAGAGACCAAAGTAAGTTAATCTTGTACAAATAATGCAATTTATATAATCAAATTAAAAAAATAATACGACTTTATGTTATTTGTTAGGGAAAGGGAAAGCTCCACAATTAGTGGATGAAGACAATACAAGTGAAGGAGGTTCTTTGGATGATGACCCATCTGATGATGACATAGATTTTGACCCAAGCTTCATGCCGCTAGATACTAATGATAGCTTATTTAGGATTAGTTATCAATAATTTTTTGAACATACTATGAATTATGAAGAAAGTAATGTATTTTGGATTACTTATCAATAGTTTTTTGAACATACTATGAATTATGAAGAAATGAATGTATTTTGGATTATTTTTCCGATTTTCGGATCGAGGCGCCCGCCTCACCGCCTCGAGGAGGTCCGCCTCGCGCCTCAATGGCCGGCCGTCTCGAGGCGCCGCCCCGTATTTTTAAACATTGGACGATACTATTGATCTATTAATATATTTTAGAGCCAGATTGTTGCATTAGCAAGCAGAATAGCTAGGACAAGGGACATTTTCTGTTTTCAGGTTAGGAATATATCTATGTGGCGCCCAAGGGGTGTGGTATCGTGGCAAAGAGCTTAGGACTTGGTTGTCAGGTCATGGGTTCGAGTCTAGGGGGTGCATTTCTTGTAAGAACCTAGGGCAGCCATGGGTTTTATCTGCTCTGCTTTAGCCCGGGTTTGATGATTTGGCGGCGGGGTTTCCAAAAAAAAAAAAAAAAAACAAATCTATGTGAGGGTAAATTGGCAATGCCTTCGCGGACTCATTCACACTTATTTTGTTCTATGTTAGGATTTGTTGAAAGTCACTTTGCTTTTTATGTTGCTGGACATTACATGGTCTTTGATGTTAGAACAGTTTGACTATTTCATTTCAATACAAATTAAGCTGTCCTCTCATCAACCAATCAATAGTTGGGATTTGGAGTTATTGACCATTGTTATTAGTGGTTTTGGTATTCCAATAATCATTCATATGAAATTGAAACTGCATGGAATTTCATTCCAAGCTTTGCCAGCTATAACTATATAATGTTTGTTGATCATGTAGGATGGAAACCCAACTGCCAATTCTATGAAGGGAGGGGAGACTGAAGCACTTCAGAGGTTGAAAAAATTTGCAGCTGAGTGCCAAGCACAACCACCCAAGGGAACCAAGGATGGCAGACATGATAGCATTTACGGTGCAAACGTCTCTTGCAAGATTTCTCCATGGCTTGCCTTGGGATGCCTTTCTCCCCGTTCCATGTTTGATGAGCTAAAGAAAACAGCTACCAGGTACTCCTCAGAACTAAAATTTTCTTTAAACAAATTAAATTTGCTTGTGATGTTGTATTTTTAATAATTTTTCTCAAGTGCTCATTTTGAATGAAATTTCATGTGAAGTATTTCTGCTGCCTCAAAAAGGAACGATGGTGGCGGTGGCTCATCTGATACTGGATCAAACTGGTTGATGTTTGAATTGTTGTGGAGGGATTTCTTCAGGTATTTAGACTGAACATATTCCTATTCCTCAGCCTGGTGCGTAGTGAAAGCCGTTAGAATGTATCATGTAGTTTCGATTTATCCAAAGCAGACGTCTAATGTTTCTTGTCACTGTTTTTTTTTTTTTTTTGTAGATTCATTACCAAGAAATACAGTTCTGGAAAGAAACAAATTGAAGCTGCTCCAGCCACAGCTTGCACAGGCGCCCTTGCTTAAATTAAGTTTCTATATGAGGCATAAATAGATTGTATCATAACGTTGTTAAATGCATTCCCTTGTGAAACTTCTATTTCGCAGCCAAATAAACAATATGATTATTTATGGAAACCCTGCATTGTTCTTATGGTGGCCATTGCCTTAGTTCATGTGCTCTTTTGTAACAATACCCTAGGATCTGTTTTACCTTAGTTTATACCTTCCAATTATTTGGGCTTCATTATACACAGGCTGGCTAGCTCGAAGAATCTTTATTTCAGATGACGGTAAATCCCAAATTTTGATTGAAATTTGAGATGATTTTTCAATTTAGATCAAAATTCACGATGATTTTTGTTCTATATTTCATTTTCTTGTCTAAAAAATCACAAATTCCGATCATGATTTAAGATCTCAAATCATTCAGTTTGAGATTTAGGATGATTTTTCTTCCTTATTAAAAAATCAATACAAGATTTACTCAAATCCATATTCGAGATAAAATTGAGATTGACAAATCCCAATCCGATTGTCATCTCTAGTTCCCTTTGGCAGAAACCGAAGGCCAGCATCCAACTCAAACATCAATGGTATAAATGAATTACAAATTGTGTCAATTTTGAAAGGTGAAAGAAGCAACTTGCAAACTGTATCTGATTAAGGCAAACTATCAAGAACTTTGTAATCTATCATATAGATGTTAACTTACAAAACTGAGTTCAGAACCCCTTAAATTGAAGGGTTTTACATGGAGAAAATTACACTGACAATTTTACAAAAGGGAATGGAATTAGAATAAATAGGGGAAGGGTTTAATGAGAATAAATTCTCATATGATTCCAGAAACTTTAAGGGAAGAAAGCACAACGAAAATAATCCAAAGCAGCATAAAGTATGCACAGGTAACCCAGGCCCAAAGTCTTGGACCTCCAAGCTCTGCACCCAATGTTAGACGCCTAAGTACCAGAACTGAAATGCAACCCACAGAAGTAGAGAAGAATACCAGCAACGAAAAGCTGAGTCCCCTCGCGTTCTCAATTCGCAAGGGTTCGTTATATAATATGAAATTGTATGCAGTGTCAATCAGCCATGGAATGCCGATGCCCACATATATATTCACGGAATTGCTACAAAAGAAAATGAGAAAAAATAAGTATAATTTCACACTGGCTGATGTCAGTGCTGCAATCTCTTATAGGAACTTTTTTCCAGAAAGTATTTAGATCTGTCGACTACTATCTAAAATTAACAAGTATGAATAGTAAGATTCCAAGAGTGAAACCTGCAAGTGATATTCGCAATAGCAGAGTCTGCTGTTATCTGACGTTCAGCAGCAATCTTACTTGCCACTAAATCTGGCCATGAAGTTCCACTTGCTAATGCCGTAAATGCCATGACATATGCATTTATTCCTGCAAGAAAGTAGAGTATGTAAAAAGGAGGAACTTCATCAGCTATACTATAAGCAAATCATATTTGTCGTCAACTAAAGAAAGTAGAGACTTTCATTTCTAGTGAGGAGAGATACCTGTGACACAGCTTATAATATCTGTGATCTTTGTAACAATGTAAGCTATCCCACTGATGAAAATTAGAGAGCAAATGAAGGCTATCCACCCATGAGCAATATGATAAGGAGGCACAAAAGCAAATAAAAGTCTCCATGGTGCAAGGAGAGATTGCCAAATTATTCTGGCTAGCCTTAGATAAAAATTGTTCATTTTCCTAGATTCCGGGCCTTCCAACTGTTTCAAAAATTGCAAATAATTTGTGAGGATCTATCACTATGCTCTGAAAAGGAAAGAAAATATATAACAATTTAATATGGAAAAATCACTAAAAATCACTAGTGCACAACTACATGATGTTAACATTAATAAATCATATCAAAGGAATCCCAACAATTCTATTCTAATAAATTTTCATATCAACAACGTAAGAGGTGAAGCATTGGACATTCCATTGTCTGCCTCCTGAGTCTACATTTTCAAAAATCCCCAAGCAGGATATGTTTCTCTTGCATTTTAAGCAGTCGAAGAAAGTTGCATTCCAAGAAATGCACAGATAGATGTTTTCTGAAATACAACAGGAATGGATTTGAACTACAACCTTAGGATGTTTCTATTACAGAGTCAATATAGAATATTTGAAACTTTTTTAGGAAAAAAATATTTGATCTATTCTTGCTGTTAATGCTTTTCTATTCTTAATGTTTCAAAAGCCTGAGGCACCTCCGGATCCGACCAAAGAGCTATGACTGCATCTTGCAAGGGCATCTGCATGTCTATTTTTTTCTTTGGGGGGGACTGATTAAAGGAAGGTTTCAACCTAGCATAAGCTAAGGTACCTCGCCAAAGCCCCCCTTTGCCCCATGTTTCGCTAATTTGATGATAGGCCAGACTCGGCTAGGGACTGAGTTCTTAAATCAAGAATTGCAGTTACCAGAATCCTTTGATAGGTAACTCTCTCTCAAAGAGGGAGAGAAGAAATAATGAGAAACATGGAGTGATTCGTGAGCTCAAAATATGATTTTCTGTCATCACTTCTCATAGAAAGTTTCAAAGAAAATAAAAAAAACAGCAAAGAATACAGTACCACAAGTGCATCCACAAATTGCTGTTTCCATAATGCAAGTATAGTAGGAGCTTCTAAATGTCTCTCATGACAAAAAGGTTCCTCAGAAATTTCACCAACATCTTCACTTCCAGGCACTTTATGATACCTGGGACCTGCAAGTATGAATTTCCAGATTGGTTAATCAAGAATTAAAATGGAAGAGGCTAGAAACATCTGAATTCTAATATATTGTAAATTCACAACATGATAACTGATATTGTAATGTACCATTCTTTTTCCTCTCTACCTTGAAAATCACTTAACTTGTAATGTCCAGTTTTCTGCTAGGTTTTTTATATTGTATACTCACCACTAATGGCATGGCACTGATATAACTTGTATGGCTTTCTAACTAGTGAATCTTCATAGGAGGAATCAATGACCATAGCTCGAACACATCCAAAAGTCAAAATAATAAATAAGACGAATTAGAAGAAAAATGCATCCCTAAATACAACATTCAGTCACACAAGTCGCTGCTCCTTCAAGACAAGAAAGCTACCAGAAATAGCTGGAATGCATAAAATACCACTAACCATTTTCGATCTAATGTATATCATAGAAAAAGATTTATCATACCTCCACCCGTCCCTTTCGGTGAATGAATGGAAAATATATCAACAATGTTCCTATTTCCATATTCACCAAGTTGAAGTATTTCAGAGCATTCATCATTATCATTGTTTGCATCTTTACATGAAGTGGTCTCTTCTGGAACCCAATCATCTGGCCTTTCAGTTCTTACTCTGCATAAATTGCAAAAGAGATGAGCAAAATAGCAAGTGCCAAAAACCTCAATTGGTAAACAAATAAACAAGTTAACAAAGAAAAAAGAAAAGAACTGAAAACATACAAAGGAAGTGATAAATACGGCCAACGCTTGTCTTGAGCATAAGCATGTATTAGAAGCAATCCATATTGCAATACTGTCAACAAGGCCTCCCAAACTGTAATCACATTTGGGGTCCACACCTGAAGCATGAAATGAGAACTTTGTGTTAACAAGATTAATGTCAGTCACAACTGTGGTAACACATCCTCTGAGGGGTTTTGATTACAAAACTCTCAAGTGTTTCAATCTTAATTAGAGGTCAGAACTGAAAAATAAGAGTTGGTAACGTTTGTTCCAAATTTTAAAACTACACAAATTATGAAGCATTTTCATGAGAGGACATTGCTTTGAAGTTGAAGTTACCTCTAAAATAATGTATAGCCAGACATAAGCCCAGAAAGACCAGAAAAGCTCTACTAGCCAAACTCCTATATCAGATATCTTTTTCAGCTCTCCAGCTTTTGGAACTACAACACAAACAGCATGAATGGGGAACAGGTCGAATGCAGCAGAACCAACAAGCGTTCCAGGACCCAAACCTAAAGATTAAGTAAAATTTATAGGGTGTCAATAGTTTTGTAATAGAAAGAATATCTTCCATCTTATGCAGGAAGGGTGGAAAAAGGAAAACTGGATAGAATTATGCACATGGCAAGCAAAAGAATTCAAAACAGTGCTCAAATCCAGCTAAGATTATTTATGCTTCAGAAAGACAGAGATGGAATATCCAAGTCCAATTGAAATGGTATTGGAAATGATTACACAGAGGTAGTAAAACAGATCATAAGAAACAAACCTCCTGCATAAAGGTTTCCAATATTTCGTAAGGCATCAATTGTAGCTAAAGATATCTGGGGGAAGCTAGTCCCAAAGGCCAGAAGGGCAATGTCCGCAATGGCGTAATTCCATACCTTTTCATATCTGACAACCTCAGCTTTAGTGATGGGATCTATTTCTACCACCCTACGGGAGTGTTTCACAACATTCTCCATGGAACGGAAAAACCGAGCAGTTATAGCTGATAATCCAATAAAACAATAAGCAAGACCAAGAAAATATAAGAAGGCCCGGAACCCATTCCCAAGAGCTGTTTCACCACTGAAAAGCAAGTAGCTTTCACATTTTTCATGACCCAAAATATTGAATACTCTATATATGCTCTCAATGGCTTGAGTACGTACAGAGGCCATCTTTATATCAGCCCCAAGTTGATTTTCAGGTTTATATCATAACTAACTCTCGCATCAGCATAAAATGACCTGAGATGAAGGAAAAGTTAAATACAATCAGACAGTATTTCATTATTGAATATTGAGTAGAAATCAAATAGTTGCATAAATAAACATTAAATTTGATGCTTATGTTGAATGGACTTCCGTGAAAGAGCTTAATAATAATTCCTTGATAAAGTCTTCTATGGAAGTTTCTCTATCCTAGTTCGGTATCATTTGCAAAGGGGTTTTGCTAATGTATCCCTGTATGGGTACATGGGGCATTGAGGTTGAAACATGAGCAATTGAACTTAAAGTTCCACCGTTGAACATGAAACCGTTTATCAATAAACAGCGCTTACTACAAACTTAAATATTTATCAATAAACCGGAAATTTGACAGCATTAAACTTGAAATTTCAAGCCTCGAACATGAAAAAGAATCCCATATACCCATGCTTCCTGTACTCTAAAGTCTAGATGGCCCCCAAACAAAATGGTACAAAGAAGATTTTTAAGTCCACACAAAATTAGTATCTAAATTTCAGTTCACACATTAATTAATTAAATTACTCCAACAGAACCCAAATAGACTTATCTTTTACTCATCAAGTGTTAAACAATTGGACTCGCAGAGATGCTGCTCCAATCAAGAATTAGGTGAATATCAGGAACAAAACAATCCAACAATTTGGTTCATTGACGGCCTATCGCTACAAAGCTTTACCACCATACATGTTCTAAATGAGTAACAATTATCAATTAAAAATTAAAAAAATAAAACAATTAGCGCAATTTATAAATGAGACATAATTGCAACATCAAAGCATCGATGGATAATTACACAGTGTATAGTTCCAAATACCAAAATTGAAACCATGCAAGTTTGGATCTCAGAAGCTTCGAAAAATATAGCAAAAAAAAAAAAAAAAGATATAACAGAATGTACCAAATTAAGTCATGCAAGATAAGATCAATTCAGAATAATTAACCGGAGCAGGTCGACGGAGATTCGCCTGTGAATTCTGGCGACGGCTAATGTTGATTATTATATAGTTCAAATAGATTAAATAAAAATAAATAATAAGTGAACGAAAGAGCGAAGTATCTAACAGATGGTAGTACTATGGGTGAGGTGAGTCGTTTTAATGTTGTCAATTTTGAAAAAAAAAATAATTTTTAAATTTTTTTTTATTAATTTATATAATATATATATATATATATATTTATTGGATAAATTAAAATAATTTAATTAATCAATCAGAATTTATTTATTAATTTATATAATATATTTTAATAAATTTTTGAATAAAAAAAAAAATTACCCCGCTCACTTTTTAATATTTCTATAACTGATACCAGTAATGATTGTATAATTATATTTAATAGACCCGTGGTTTTGCCAAAAGTTGACGAACACGCTTGTGAGTTTAGTGGGGATCACTAGCAATGGCCGAATTGGCTTTACCAATGAAATTGTTACAATTATCTTCTAATTTCATTTGTGAACAAAATATTATTAGTCAACAATTTTGAAATGCAAAGATTGTGATTTGCGTTTTGCTGAGAGACGTGTGATAATAAAATTGAATAGAGTGAGCGAGAAACACGTGTTGGAAACCCATAATTTCAAAGAGGAAAATACAATATCGCACTTGGATGACTCGATTGTGATTACGGATGGCAATTGAGACATCCTATTTCGATCGAATCCTATTTTATCCCGTCCAGATTATTATTTAGGGTGAAGAAATTATCTTGAATTCCGATCGATATTTTAAATCGGGATGAAATATCATCTCGAAATCTGAACCAAATAGTTCAGGATCTCAAATCCCGATATAAATTTGAGACTTTTTAGGTTAAAATTTTGAATTTGAGACGATTTTATCATCTCGAATCCCGGCTCCATTTTTTTTTTATTATGGACGATATATCGTCCCGAATCTCAATCGGAATTTTTATTCAGAATGAAAATCATCTCAAATTCTGTATTGAATGGGACGAGATCCTGACCGAGACTCGAGATTCGGAATTTTATGTTGATCATAGTTATGTCCTCTGATTGGACGAGAAATATCTAATGATATTTAATTAAATAGAAGTTTTTATTAATTCGTGATTTTCAAGTAATTATATTTAACTTACCACATGAATCCAAATCTCGTGGAAGTAAGAAAGTAAAAATATATAAATTTGGGCTTTACCCGCACTCTTACCTTTTAAAAAATTTAAAATCTTTTTTTTTTTTTTTTATCAATTCACTTTTTTTTTTTTTTTTTAAAAGAAAAGTATGAAGAAACTATAAAACTTCTAAAGTGCATACTTTTCATGCTTCATGTTCTATCTAAAATCTTGCAAAATTATATTAATTTTCTACTAAAAAAGTGAAAAATTATACACTTTTGAAATTTCAAAGTGAAAAATGATATAATTTAAAAAATTTCGAGTTTTTTTTTCATACATTCATTTATCTTTGGGCGATCAATGACAATAACCTCATTAGTTAAAATGAGGATTGATCACCAAAGAAACCCAACCGAATGTAGACTTTCAAGTTTGAATTTTTTTTAGCTCCTAACCATTCGATCTTGAAAATTACTCTGCCAAGTTCTCGGACTGCTGAGTTTTTTTGTTTTTTTTTTTTTGGTAATCAGGATATTCGGACCAACTTACGCGCACATCGATTAATCTCGGGAATCTGTACTTCGTGCCCTCAGAAATTTCCCAGCACAGATAAAGGTAAGTCGCTGACTTTTTACACCATAAGGTATGATCCCAAGGAAATACAATTAGTGAGATTCGAACTTTAAATCCGAAAGAGAACAAATCACTCAAGTACAAGACCTTTACCACTGAGGTAACCCTTTAGGGTTTAGACTACTGAGTTGTAACCAATGGAAAGCTGCTAAACTGACATGTGCAAATATTAGGCTCAAGAAATTCTAAATATTCTCCAAAACCAAACATCAACCATTCAAATAATTTATATCAATCCAAATCAAATTCCCCAGAAGCCGATTCTGAACACAACCCCAGTATCCAACTAACGTACATAAAACATTACAGAATTGACATGATCCAGGCCACACATGGAGCATCAAATGACATGACCAGCAACATAATGAAGCCATTGCAAGTATCAGAAAGGCCAATCACAAGACAGAAGGTCAAATGAATCAGAGAAATAATGACAAGATTAGTTCAGAGTTTTATGACCGACCGCAATAAATAAATCAGAGCCACACTAGATATGCATGTGGGCTTCAATGGAGAGGGCCCTAAGCTACTTAACTTGGCCCAAATTAGTTCTGAATGAAGCTTCACAAGCCTTTGAAGACTTGAAGATTTTGGCTTTTTTGTAATTTCGCCCTTTAGGGGCATTTTATCTTTATGCCTTTAGGGTTTCTCTTTGTAACCTATTTAAACTTGTTTTTCTTCTTCCTTAACATTATTCACGAATTTTGAAAGAAAAACACTCAAGCTTTAAGCTTTTGGCTATGTCCGAATTTCGTGTGAGGGAGGGATTCCCCTTTTCAAGTTTAAATCGACTTATCTAAGTTTAGCAAACTTAGTGGCGTCTCCATTGCTAGCAAAACACACTGATTTCATGTTTTGAGTTATCATGGGCAATGTTTCATGGTGGTTTAGGGCTGGTCTTGGATGGGTTTTGTTCTTACAAAATCATTGATTAAGGGTTTTTTGGGCTTAAGAAAGAATACTTTGGGTTTGCTTGATTTTCGAATCTAAGTGAGTTTCTTGTCATTTGGTATCAGAGATCAGGGTTCCAAGGTCTGATTTCCTATCCTTATTCGTGTTGGACAATTATGACCCATAGTATCACTATTTTTACAGATCATGGTGTTGTTGTACAAATTAACTATGTGACAAAGGAAATTGCTCTTTTATTATTTGTAATTATATTACCAAGATATATAAATGATAAAAGGTCCTTATGATTAGTTCCAGATTAAGATGATATGAGACAGTATCAATCCACAAAGGTTTAATCATTAAATATCCATAGTCGTAGTATTATCGAGATTGGACATCGATAATGCGGAATAGACTAGTATTACACTTGTGCGCGTTGTGGGAGCATAACGGCATAGTTCTCATATAATTGGGTATAGGATACTCATGCAAGTGTAATAGGAGGTTGTGTTTACCGATGGTACGGAAACATCTTCTCTCTGGATAGACCCTTCGAAATTCCATTGGTAGTATGACTATGTGTCTATGGAAGTCCGAATCAGGGTAGGTGTATTTGGTCTTAACCTGAGACTTGCACCGCTAATACTTGCGACGATCAATATACTTTGGTTTTGGTCGTCCAGGGTTTTAACAGGTTATGTGTACGCCTCTTCTGGGTATATTGAGAATCGTAGTGTATTGGTTGTGATGTCGAGATAGAAGTATCACTCCAGTCATAGTGGAGATGATGATCACGTAGGATACGGAACTGGTGCTCTTTTATGCTGCAGCTATCGGGATATTATGACTAGGTCATGTTTATCCGATTATAGAGACTAGTTACCAGAAATATGATATGTGTTTCGTAAGGGGCAGACACAATTCCAGCCCCAAGCCTAGCACGTGACATCCGATACTGGATTGTAATACGCAATACTACGTATACTACGCCTGATATAGATCACATATTCCTTTAAGAATATTTCTGGATAATTGGGTAGGCACGGTGCTTTGCTAGAAGCCAATCATGTCTTGCAAATCGGTAAAAATGTAGTACTAGATACGTACGTGTTCGGATAGTCCGACGACCGGATTTACTGCCAACATATCCGGGGATCTCATAGGTCGCTTCCCGAAGATTCAACGATGACGTATGACTCGCACTTTATTAATCTGAGATTAATTATAAGGGAGAGAAAATTAATCTAGGATTAATTACGGAGATATTTTATCTAGGATAAAATATTATTTAAAGAGAGAGAACGATTAATTTGGAATTAATCGATAAAATAATATATTTGATCTATTATACGAAATTGGATTTCGATGCGGAATTAAAATTAGATTTTAATTCGGCGAACGAGTTAATTTATAATTAATTTGTTAGCGACGTGAATAGTAATTTTGCTAGGCATAATTATTTAATTAAATTTGATTTAATTACGTCGCAACGGAAAATTTGTTAATTCGGAATTAGTGAACCCGAGCCCGGGAGTGTTTGTGAGCCCACTCGCATTTCGAATCAAGTGCGGCCATAAGTCACATCACGCGTCACATCACTTATCATTCATGTGATGGATGTCTTGTCACTTTGAGTGATTGACAACCAGTCACTATTCATGAGTGATGTGAATTGTTGGAAGGCATTTATTGCCATTTTGACTCCAAATTTTGTTGACTTTTTGAAAGGCATTTACAAAATTTTGGTATATCATTTTAATTGATTTTAGAAATCAAACAACCAACACAACTTCATCTCTTTCTTCTCTCCATCCTCACGGCCAAGGGCCATTTTCTCTCTTTTGGTTCTCATTTGCCGAGAACAACAAGGAACAAAATGGAAGATTGTGGCAAATCTTTCCAATGCTAGCACATGAAGAGTCATCCAAAGGTGATAAGGAAACAAACCTTTGAGCATGGAATCCATTCCCAAGCTTGGAGCTTGACCGAATTTGGAGAGCACAACAAGGAACCCATGGCCGAAAGCTTCAAGGAAGGTGCCAAGAATTTTTGTTGTTCGTCGCATCGCAAAAGCCGATCTTTGTAAGTATGATTCCGCCATACTTCTTATTGTATTCACACATGATTTCTATGCTTGAATGATCTTGGGACTAACCTAGAAACCCAACAATTCGTTGTTTGATTCTGTTTCAAATAAGGAATCACCCTTATTTGCCAAGAAACCTAATGGGCCTAAATTGGTTTCTTGGCAAATAAGGGTGATTCCTTAAATGGGCTTTGGTATTTGGGTTTGACCCATATTGACCAAAAGTCCATGCCTTAAGAAATTAATTGAAAGCTCATTGGACTTTAATTAAATTGACATTGGATGTTAATTGGGCTTTGAGACCCGTAAAGATTAGATTTAGAATCTAAGTCGCAAAGGCACATTAATAAAGTGTAATTATTTAATTTGGAATTAAATATAGAATTAGTATTAAATACAAATTAAATTGGATTTAATATTGTAGTTTAATATAATTCAAGAATTCGTACTTTGAGTACTTATTCTTAAAACGAGTTGGACTCGCGCAAAATCAAATCGTTGTTTGAACATTGGATGGTCATTAATTTCAGATTAATTAATTGGATTAAATTGATTGATAACATGCTTTGTGTGAATACATGGATGCGATGTATGAATAATGTATATCGAATTGATATTAGATGGGTGAGGGCAATTTTGGAAATTGTTGTAATAAATTTAGAATTTATTAATTGGACTTGTGTGTCCAGCCTATTACCTCTTGACTCTTTGTATTTATCTTCTCACATATTCCCCTCAATATAAATGAGGTTTCGTTAGAAGTGTTATGTAATCGGGTAGAAGTAACACTTGTGCTAGCGGGAGAGAGGAAAATGAGAGATTTATTCTAGGAACAATGTGTTTAAATATCCATCCGCATATCATTATTATTTTATTTACGTGCCTTATTATGCTTTTAGAATGCATGCTTAAGGGTGTATGATGATGAGACCTTAACAAAGATAATAAATTGGTTGCCAATTTACGCGAAAAACCCTCAACACATATTAAGCGTTTTTCCTTCCATTGAGTGATTCTTACTCAAGATCCAAGATTGGCACTGGTTTGTTGGCCAAAGTCAAGACCTTTGTCCGTCGCGGATGTGTTTGAATCATGAATGCTTTGTTCCATATCGGTGTCTTGTCCAAGTTGTGATTTGTTGTCCAAAGTTAAGATCACTTCTTGTCCATTGACATCGATTAGAAGCTTTCCAAAGTCAATGGGTTCCGCTTAACTGGGATCATTAAGTTTGTTGTGCCAAAGCCAAGGCTTAGTTGATTCAAAGGAAAAAGGTTATGGAATATATTAGATATATTGGCATATATAAGATATATGTTTAGGACTTGGATGTCCACCTACTGGATCTAGGAATTGGATGGGATCCAATTGATCTTAGATATCTACCTAGTTAATTATCATACAATTTGTTGGCCAAAGTCAAGATTATGTGTTATTTAACGGGATCCTAGCCCACTAGGAAACAAGGTTTTCCGAGTACTCCACAGAGGGTTAGAGGCTCACCGGAAAATAGTGGGAGGCAAGTATTAAATTTGCAATATTCGTTTAGTTACTTGCCAATACGCGCTCATTTCGAATATTTCATCAAATAATTAATATATTAGTTGGACTAATATTTAATCGTTGTTTTAATAAAACAGTTGGACTGTATTCAAACTATTTCAATTAATAGTTGATTTTATAATTGGATTATAGTAATCAATATAATTGAATTTAACCAATTAAATTATAATTGATTGTATAGTTAGACTATAGTAATCATTATAATAAAAAGTACCTAAAATCGTTGATTTGATAGTTAGACTATTGAAATCAAGATAAATGAAAGATTAGCGTTTAGAACATAATCCTGGGTGAAAATATTTTTTAAACGGCTTTAATTTTCAGATTGGGAATTAAACCTCAGGATAGTCCTGGGAATTGAGAAGTTATTCTATTTGATAGAACAACCTCTTGGGCCTAAGCCCGGAGTTGAGCAAATAATAGAACATGATATTTGGAATATTCATGTGATGATAACTTTAGTGCTTAATCCATTATGCTTTCCGTAAAGACTCCTTAATTTCTTAATCAGAACTAAGGATTAGATCCTTATAGTATGATAATGAAATTGAAAGATCTTCTTAGATCTTATAAGTACTAATTGCAATAGAAGACTCTTGGAGAGTTAATGGCTATACTCAATGAGATAAAGCCAGAGTTTACAATAGGGCAAGAAGCGCAAGACGCATCTTACTTCGACATCCCAGAAGGCCAAGGCTTGGCCAAAGGCTTCTGGGGTGTGGAAAAGGGGCAAAGGCAAAATCGTCATAGTCTTCTAGGAAGACAAAAGACATATCCCAAGATGTCTGCCAAAACTGTGGCAAACAGGGTCACTGGAAGCGTGACTGCCGTATGGACAAGGCAGACATGAAGGAAGTAAAGGCGGGGCAAGGCTCCGGCTTCAAATATGTTTGTCATCAACATGTTCACTACTAGTATTAAAATTGGATTTTAGATACTGAATGTGGTACATAAATATACGTACTGGTGCGCAGAATCTGCTGTTAAGCAGGATACCGACTTCGGTTGAGATTTATCTGCGAGTCAGAAACGGGACGACAGTCGCTTTTTTAACCGTAGAAACCTAAGTTTAGGAACTATCATTCGGGTGTGTACTTAAATTAGGAAACTGTTACAATGTAACTAGTTTGACTAGAAACATTATCTCTATATCAGGGTTTAACCCATTGCGGGTATACCTTTATATTCTAGAACACTAAAGTGTTTTATTTTATAAAGATGATATTGAGATAAACATATTAGATGGGAATAACAGTATTTATATTTTGAATATAAATAAATCTCAAACGTATAACATGACAAACAAATAGCTCAAACTGAATTAATCAGTTGAAACTTATAAATGGCATTGTTGTCTGAGACACAATTAACAAGACTTGTATATCCACACTTTCGAAGAGTGGGTACTAGGACATATTTGATTCTAATCAAATAAAGTCTACGAATCTAGTTTAATAGGCAAAGTGCATATAACACCTTTTACTTGGTAAAAGTGCAAGTGCCACCGATATGTTAGCCCTCGTTCATAGTGACGTAAGTGGGCCCATATCTAGCTAGGCTAGAGATGGATATGAATACTTCGAAACCTTTACGGATGTGGCATCGCTTTATGGTTATGTGTTTCTTGTGAAACACGGATCGAAAACTTTTGATGAATTCAAAGAGTTTCGACACGAAATAGACATACAGACCGGATAAAGTATTAAAACCGTCACGGTTAGACCATGATGGAAAATACTTAAGCAATAAGTTTCTCAAATACTTGAAAGAGTATAGTATTCTTTCAATGAGGACTCCTCCCGGAACACGTCAATTTGACGGTGTGTCCGAACAGAGAAACTGAACCTTGTTGGACATAGTAAGGTTAATCATGAGTCGCTCTGAGCTACCATTTTCCTTTCTAGGGATACGCATTAATCAGTGCAAAACTTATTTTGAATAAGGTTCCATAAAAATCTATTTGACAGACTTCATATTAGATATGAACAGGAAAGAAACTGGGTTTTCTCATTCCTGAAGATTTGGGTATGATGGGCATATGTTTGGATGATACCAAACTAGAACCCAAATTGGATAAGTGCCTAATTTGTAGGTTATCCTAGGGTAACCAAAGTATAGTACTTATACAACTCACAAGAGAACAATTTAATTATTGCTCTCCATGCGGTTTTCCTGAGAGGAATACCCAATACAGTGGTAAGTGGGAGGAAAGTAAAACTCGATGAAAATCAGAGTAATACTATTCCAGGCACTGATTCCTTAATGGAACACAAATAGTTCATCAAGGATGAAACTATACCAATAATCTTCGAATACAAAAGAATCGCGTAAGTCGGAGAGATTCAAAAAACAACCTGGGAGGTATAGGCTTCTGATATCACCTCATAAAGATGTCAATCTTATTGAGGAACACGAACTGACTACGTATGAGGAAGTGATACAAGGTATCGACTCCCTATTATGGCAAAGTGCCATGATGTCCGAAATGGATTCCATGTATACCAACCAAGTTTGGACACTGGTTGTTGTACCGGAAGGCATTGTGCCTATTGGTACTATATAAGTCTTCAAGGAAGACATATATGGAAGGCAACATACCAACGTACTAAGCTAGGCTTGTAGCGAAAAGGTATCGTTATCAACATTGTGTCGATTACGACGAAACCTTTTACTCGTTGCCATTGTTAAATCCATTTGGATAATGCTTGCTAATGCTGCATGTTTCATTTATGAAATATGGCAGCTGAACGTCAAAATCACTTTCCTTAAAAGGAAACCTTTTGGAGGATGTTTATAACATCCTGACGGTTTTGTCGTACCAAAACGAGCAAACAAGGTTTGCAAGTTAATTCGATCCATTTATGGATTGAAGCAAGCATTGCATTCTTGGAATTATCATTTTGATGTAATCATAATGGTATATGATTTAATTCAAAACGAAAATGATTCTTGTGTATATAAGGAGGTTAGTGGGAGCGCACTGACAGTGATTGTCCTAAAATGATGATATGTCATTTCTTGGAAATGATATTCCCATAATACAGTCGGTGAAAGCTTGGCTTTCATGAAAATTCTCCGTAGAATTCTTGGGAGAGACAACCTTTATTCTAGAATAAAGATCTACTGGGATAGATTTAAAAGTTTTTGGCACTCTCCGAGAACTCGTACATTGAAAAATTACGCGACCTGGTGTCTCATATGCTTTGAGCATATGGAGTCACTATCAGGCCAATCCAAGTGATAGTCACTGGATTGATGTTAAGAATATCCTTAAGTATCTTAGACGAACTAAGGATGCTTTCTTATACTATGGAGAATGAGAACTTGAAGTGACTGGGTTCACTGCTGCAAGTTTCCTAACCGATAAAAATGACTATAAGTCGTAACAAAGGTACTATAAAGTTTGAATAACGGAACAGTGAGCTGGAAATCTTCCAAGCAAGATATTGTTACCGAATAAACAACAAAAGTGGATTATTGCTGCAGCTGAAGCAGCAATAGAAGCCTTTTGGATCGATAATAATCCTAATTAGATTAGGAGTAGTTCTGTTAGCAGCTGAGCTAGGCTACAACACATGCTAAAGAATTAATGGTCTCATCAACGATCCAGATATATACTTCAAATATTCATCTGATTCGTTCGGATCATACATCGTGGCGATGTGATGATTGAATAAATCGCATTAGATGATAACCATGCAAATCCGCTGACGAAAGCATTTTCTCAGCAGAATTTGAGCGAACCGTACATAGTTCGGGTGTAGGACACTTGAGTGATTGGCTATAGGCCAAGTGGGAGATTGTTGGACAATTATGACCCATAATATCACTATTTTTACAGATCATGGTGTTGTTGTACAAATTAACTATGTGACAAAAGAAATTGCTCTTTTATCATTTGTAATTAGATTACAAAGATATATAAATGATAAAAGGTCCTTATAATTAGTTCCAGATTGAGATGATATGAGACAGTATCAATCTACGAAGGTTTAATCATTAAATATCCCTAGTCATAGTATTATCGAGATTGAACATCGATAATGCGGAATAGACTAGTATTACACGTGTGCGCGTTGTGGGAGCATAACGGCATAGTTCTCATATATTTGGGTATAGGATACTCATGCAAGTGTAATAGGAGGTTGTGTTTACCGATGGTACGGAAACAGCTTCTCTCTGGATAGACCCCTCGGAATTCCATTGGTAGTATGACTATGTGTCTATAGAAGTCTGAATCAGGGTAGGTGTATTTAGTCTTAACCTGAGACTGGCACCGCTAATACTTGCGACAATCAATATACTTTGGTTTTGGTCGTCCAGGGCTTTAACAAGTTTTGTGTACGCCTCTTCTGGGTATATTGAGAATCGTAGTGTATTGGGTGTGATGTCGAGATGGAAGTATCACTCCAGTCATAGTGGAGATGATGATCACGTAGGATACGAAACTGGTGCTCTTTTATGCTGCAGCTATTGGGATATTATTGTGGGGTTGGTGCTCAGAGCGCCAATTCCCGGTTGTATTTCGTTATGAATACTTCTGTAAAACATTATTATTATGAATAATATATGAAATTTCTATAATATAATGTATCTTTTAATATGGTAAAGACGTAATGACCTTAGAATGATTAGTTATGGTACTGTTGCAAAAGCGTCGCAACTGACATTGAGTAGTATCATGACGTTGTCATTCTCAGACAGTTCCTGGTCAAGGTTTACACTACTTGGTCAGTAAAGTAAACCCGTTGAGACCGGTACATGTCGTATACTGGAATATATGATTCCAATGGTTTCTCAATGAACCATTAGTCTTGGAGACTAGTATAGACGTGTGGGTGTTTATAGCGGATAAACATTGAACGACTCACCGAAGATTCTTAATGGATGATACACCAACGTCAATAAGAATCTTCTCGGGTTGAGTAGCACTTGTGATTCTTAGACTTGAGATGCCATTGTGGGCACATGAGACATCTTCTACACTTATATGGCAGTCACGTCACCGATCTATTTAGATCAGACCTCCGCCTGTTCGTTGGGTGTAGATAGATCCTCAGGGTGTCCTATGTGTATAAAGATAGGATCCGTCAATTCTGTGTATCAAAGCATAGGTAGTCCATATGATTAGCAATCAGATAAAACCATGGGTCCGTGGTAAAGTTTAGAAGCTAGTTCTAAACATTATTTTAGAGATTGCTAATAGAATAGTCGACTGGATAATCCCCATAGAGATTTGACGTTTACATCTATATCTCTGGGATTTATCCGGATACCTGTGACGGAGGAATTATACATTTGCCATGACCTCGACCTGTATGATTCAGCGAGATTATCCGTGATCGTCATAATTTACGGGTGGATAAATTATGGACACGAAATTGGATTTCGTGAAGGATATACCTGAATCTAGAGAGTCTCAATAATGAAATATACTCGTAGAGCACTAGAGCAACACTTATAAATAATGTTGATTATTTATAAAGTCGTTTAAATGTTAAACGCAAAATACATGCTTAGGGACCCGATAGTCCTTTCCTTAATTATTGTATATTTACATTTAATACTTGATTAATTTAATACACATTAATTAATAGTGAATTGAGATATTTGACTAATATCATAAATGTATATATGTATTTAATATTTAATGTAAATATAATACATATATTTAATATATTTGTATTTAATTAATTAATTATTTAATTGTTAAATGATTAAATTAATTAAAATATAAATATCTTAAGATTTAGATATTTGTTTTTAAGGCTTAGTTGCCTTTGTTGACTTAATTAATATATCTTTAAAGTGTTTTAGATATTTTATCAAGTTGATTAAATTGAAACCAAATGAAATTGAAATTACAATTCTTGTATATGCTTGTTGTATTTTCGGCCAAGGCCTTTTGTGTAACAAGTATATATTGTTTTCATTTTATTTGTTTTCTAACCTAATACACTTTCTAACCTAAACTCCATTAAAGAAGACAAAGAAAGGTAGAGAGAAAAGAAAAGAAAATCAAGGAAAAGCTTGGAAAATAGTAAGTATTTCCAACCTTCCATTAGAGAGTAATTTGTTCCTCTTGTTGTGGGCAACATCTTGTGATGTTCTTGAGTTTTTCTATTCTTTATTCCTTGTGTTTTTGATGGATAAATGTTTGGTGAAAGTGTTGAGCATGTATAATGGAGGAAGCTTGTGACTAGTGTAGTTATAAGTATTCTTTTATTGTTTTGGAAACTTTGTTGCTAATCTAGAGTTTTTAACCCACTCTTAAATGACCTAGATTTGATCTTGAGTTGTTTCATTGTGTTGAGACTTTAATTGGATGGAAGAAACATGATTGAAGTAATTGATTTAACCAATTTGGTCTAATTTGTTCAATTTGAAGATTTTAAAAAATTAGGGTTTAAGACCTCATCCAAATTTGGGGATTTTCATTTATGTTGTGTATAAGGATGTTTATATGATGCATATAAAGTTTCATGTTGATTGGATATCATTTGGATGTGTCTTGAAGCATGGAAGTGCAAAATGCACACTTTGGCACCCTTTGGAGGCTCTCGGCCAAATGAGAGAAATTGGGGATTTTTGTTGCTTTTGGTGTTTTGAACATGCTAAGTTCATCTTAGAAATGATTTAGAATCATCCAAAATTGATTTGAACAATTTCGGACTAAAATGAACAAAATACCAAGTGTAAGGGCAATTTGGTAAATTCACTTAAATTTGATTTATTGAATTTTATTTCATAATTTGATTATTGGGTAATTAAATAAATATGTTTATTTAATTAATCTGAGAAAAAATTTTGAAATCGGAAAATTTGATTTTCCACCGTTTTCGTTGCCTTACCGGATTTAGCCCCTAAGAACCCCTACAAAATGGTATCAGAGCGAGTCTGATTCTAGGCCCCCTAAAATGATTAGCCTTTATTAAATCAATGTTTAATCATGTTTTCTTGACTTTATGCATGCTTATTATAATCTAATTTGATTAGATTTAGGGTGTATGATACTTAGCGGAAAATCCCTGATTAATAAGGTTTTAATGTAATTATGTATTTGATGCAAGTTATATGGTCCGTCTTGTCAATACGGTTTATAAATATTTCTCCGTGACTACATCTGAGACCGTGCCTCTGCTGTGAGGCTGAGTTTTCTATATGACCATGCAAACATTTATAAAGTCTGAATTAGCTATATGACTCTTATCCATCTTACAAACATATTACTTGTTACTGATTCTTTAATCTGATCACTCACATACTTTAAATTCTGTTTACTATTTACATCAACAAACATCCAAATTAATGACATCAAGTTCCTTTATCATTAACTAATTGTTGGGGTTGGTGCTCAGAGCGCCAATTCCCTATTGTATTTCTTTTGAATACTTCTGTAAAACATTATTATTATGAATAATATATGCAATTTCTATAATATAATCTATCTTTTTATATGGTAAAGACGTAATGACCTTAGAATGATTAGTCATGGTACTGTTGCAAAAGCGTCGCAACTGACATTGAGTAGTATCATGATGTTGTCATTCTCAGACTGTTTCTGGTCAAGGTTTACACTACTTGGTCAGTATAGTAAACCCGTTGAGACCAGTACATCTCGTATACTGAAATATATGATTCCAATGGTTTCTCAATGAACCATTAGTCTTGGAGACTAGTATAGACGTGTAGGTGTTTATAGCGGATAAACATTGAACGACTCACCGAAGATTCTTAATGGATGGTACACCAACGTCAATAAGAATCTTCTCGGGTTGAGTAGCACTTGTCATTCTTAGACTTGAGATGCCATTGTGGGCACATGAGACATCTTCTACACTTAGATGGCAGTCACGTCACCGATCTACTTAGATCAGACCTCCGTCTGTTCGTGGGTGTAGTGTAGATAGATCCTCTGGGTGTCCTATGTGTATCAAGAAAGGATCCGTCAGTTCTATGTACCAGAGCATAGGTAGTCCATATGATTAGAAATCAGATAAAACCATGGGCCCGTGGTAAAGTTTAGAAGCTAGTTCTAAACATTATTTTAGAATTGCTAATAGAATAGTCGACTGGATAATCCCCATAGAGATTTGACGTTTACATCTATATCTCTGGGATTAATCCGGATACCTGTAACGGAGGAATTATACATTTGCCATGACCTCGACCTGTATGATTCAGCGAGATTATCCGTGATCGTCATAATTTATGGGTGGATAAATTATGGACATGAAATTTGATTTCGTGACGGATATACCTGAATCTAGAGAGTCTCAATAATGAAATATACTCGTAGAGCACTAGAGCAACACATATAAATAATGTTGATTATTTATAAAGTCGTTTAAAGGTTAAACGCAAAATTACATGCTTAGGGACCCGATAGTCCTTTCCTTAATTATTGTGTATTTACATTTAATACTTGATTAATTTAAATACATATTAATTAATAGTCAAATTGAGATATTTGACTAATATCATAAATGTATATATGTATTTATATTTAATGTAAATATAATACATATATTTAATATATTTGTATTTAATTAATTAATTATTTATTTAATTGTTAAATGATTAAATTAATTAAAATATAAATATTTTAAGATTTAGATATTTGTTTTAAGGCTTAGTTGCCTTTGTTGACCAATTGATAAATATCTAATAAAGTGTTTTTTTTGGATATTTAGTCAAGTTGATCAAATTAATGTTAAATGAAATTGAAATTAAAAATTGCAAATAAATGCTTGTGATTTTCGGCCAAGGGTAAATTATTACAAGTATATATTGTTTTCATTTCATCTTCATTTGATAACCTAATACACTTTAACCTAAACTCCATTAAAAGAAAACCAAAGAAGCTTGTGAAGAAGAAAGGATAAAATCAAAGAAAGGCTTGGATTTAGTAAGTTTTCTCAACTTACTATTAGATAGGAAAATGTTCCTTATGATCTAGGCTACATCTTATGATGTTCTTAAGTTATTCTTTTCTTTATTCTTTGTGTTTTTGGTGAATGGAAGTTTGATGGAAGTGTTGAGCATGTATGATGAATGAAGCTTATAACTATTGTAGTAATAAGTATTCTTTTATGGTTTTAGAAGCCTTGTTGCTAATCTAGAGTTGTTGATCCACTCTAAGATGACCTAGATTTGATCTTGAGTTGTTTCATGGTGTTGAGACTTTGATTGGATGGAAGAATGATGATTAAAGTAATTGATTTAACCAATTTGGTCTAATTTGTTCATTTTGAAGAATTTGAAAAATTAGGGTTCATGACCAATTCCAAATTTGGGACTTTTCATTTATGTTGTGTATTTGGATGTTTATATGATGTATATAAAGTTTCATGTTGATTGGATTACATCTTGATGTGTTTTGATGCATGAAATGACAAAATGCACAAACCCCCCTAATGGAGCTCTCGGCCAAATGGCTTAAATTTGGGGATTTTGGTTTCTTTTGTGTTTTGATGTTTTGAACATGCTAAGTTCATCTTATAAATGATTTAGAATCATTCAAAATTGATTTGATCAATTTCGGACTAAAATGGACAAAAATACCAAGTAAGGGTAATTCGGTAAATTCACTTAAATATGATTTATTGAATTTTATTTCATAATTTGATTATTGGAATATTAAATAAATATGTTTATTTAATTAATCCGAGAAAAAGTTTTGAAAACGGAAAATTTGATTTTCCACCGCTTCCGCTGCGTTACCAGATTTTTCAGGCCCTAAAAACCCCTACAAAATGGTATCAGAGCGAGTCTGATTCTAGGCCCCCCCTAAAATCATTAGCTTTAATTAAATCGATGTTTAATCATGTTTTCTTGACTTTATACATGCTTATTATAATCTAATTTGGTTAGATTTTGGGTGTATGACACTTAGCGGAAAATCCCTAATTAATAAGGTTTTAATGTAATTATGTATTTGATGCATGTTATGTGGTCCGTCTTGTCAATACGGTTTATGAATACTTCTCTGTGACTACATCTGAGACCGTGCCTCTGCTTTGAGGGTGTAGCCGATAAAGATTTATTTATACCGAATGTATATCAGATACTAGATAAATTCAAGCGAAAGCGGAATTCTGAACGTGCCCTAGCTGTCAGGATTACGTAAGTAACTTGAGTTTATCATTGACGAGTTTAACCTTGGTACGTCTCCTTGTGGGCCTGCCTTCGCAGCGACAACGAGAAACGACCAGGACCGGAAACCCAGGAGTCACTATTGAGTGATTGACAAATGAGTTGTCTACCTGTTGAATATACGTATGTGAGACCATGCCTCTACTGTGAGCTGAAATATATTCGCGGGATCCACTTTTCACTATTTGTATTTAATTTAAATATTAAATCTTTGTATTCTGTTTGGGGACTACAGTATTGCATGATTTAGTGGGAGGGGCATTTTTAGATTAAAAATCTATGATCTAGTTTATGCTTTTGATATTATATGAAACTGCTTAATTTCTGCTAACCGTTTTTCGTGATCTATATGATAGATTGGCGATGGCGGCACAATCCACAAATCAGTTTGCGCGTATGCTTGATGCGAACAAACTGAAAGGCGCTGAGAACTTCACCGACTGGGAATTGGATTTGAGGATTGTCCTCGATTCTGAAAAGCTGGGATATGTTCTTGAGGGTCCGTTGCCCCTTGCTGTGGGTGCGGATGCTTCGGAGGAGGAACGCCAAGTTTTTGAAACTTGGAAGGATGATGATTTAAGGGTTAAATCATACATCCTTAGTTCGCTGTCTCCGAAACTCAAGAAACAATACTATGGTATGCTAGATTCCTATAGTATGATGACGCGATTGAGAAAATCGTTTGAGAACCAAGAACAAGTGATTGTTCACAAAGTCGCAATGGAATTGTTCCATGCGCGTCTGCATGAGGGGCAAGATGTTAGCCCACATGTTCTTCAGATGATTGATTTGATCGATCAGTTGAGGCAACATAATCTCATCTTGAATGACATTCTCGGTAGGAGTGTCATTCTTGGTTCGCTTCCAGCTTCATATCGCCAGTTCGTGATGTACTTCAACATGAATGAGACTGTCTGTACCTACCAAGAGCTACATAGGATGTTACTCATGGCAGAAGAGGACCTTAAGAAGGGAGTACCGATTCGCCCTCCTAGAACTACTTCTCTTTCTGCTTCTTCCCAAGGATGGTCCAATGGAAATAAGAAGAAAGGAAAGAAGAATAAGGCTTTTGGTCCTCAACAACAGGCGAAGATAGCTAAGCCCAAGAGGGCTTCTGAAGACAAATGCCACCACTGCGGTAAAGTCGGGCATTGGAAAAGGAACTTTCCTGATTACATCGCCCAGCTGAGGAGAGATAGAGCATCTACATCAAGTACATTTATTTTTCCAGTTATTTATTTATCTTTGGCTTGTGAAGCCGTTACATCCAACTGGATTTTAGATTCTGCTTGTCCCATTCACATTTGCAATTCGTTGCAGGTGCTGAACGAAAGTAGGAGGCTGAAGCCGGGGAGATGCAGTTGCGGTTGGGAGTGGAGACTCTTTGGATGCAGTTGCAGTGGGAGTATGCGAGATCTCATTGCCGAATGGGACACTTTTGTTAAATGAATGCCATTTTGTACCTGGATGTGTAGCTAATATTATATCACTTTTTGTATTGGATACATAAGGCTTTTGTATTAATATTAAGAACAGTTCTTTATATTTATATGATAGTAATAATATTCAGATCCTTTGTTGTCCAAACCAGCATGGTCATTATACATTGCAAACTTCAAAATATATATTAAATACTGGAGTTAATAAACGTAGTTTACCTGTAATTAATAATACTGAACTTTGGCATATGAGACTTGGTCAAATTGGCGTTAAACGCCTTACCCAATTGGTTAGGAATGGTTGATGATACCATGCATGACCATTGAATCATATCCAACTTGTGAATCCATCCTGTATCAGGGTAAAATGACCAAAGCCCTATTTTCTGGTGTTGGACACCATGCCATTAACTTACTGGAACTCATACATTCTGATGTATGTGGTCCACTAAGTCAAACTGCTCACAGTGGTTATTCGTACTTCGTTACCTTTACCGATGATCTGTCACGGTACGGTTATGTCTATTTGATGAGACATAAATCGGAAACCTTTGAAAAGTTCAAAGAGTTCCGAAATGAAGTAGAAAAACAAACTGGTAAATATATAAAATGCCTTCGATCAGATCGAGGCGGCGAATAAATGAGTGGTGAGTTCATGGATTATATGAAGGAGAATGGGATTCTCGCTCAATATACTCCTCCAGGTACTCCACAGCATAATAGAGTGTCTGAGAGAAGAAATCAGACTTTATTGGATATGGTCCGATCAATGTTGAGTTTCACAGATTTGCCCTATTACTTATGGGGCTACTCTCTCTTAACAGCCGCACATCTTTTGAACAAGATTCCTTCAAAAGCTGTTCCTACGACTCTGTATCAGATATGGTTCGGTAGGAGACCAAATCTTAATTATATTAAGGTTTGGGGTTGTCATGCCTATGTCAGGGTGACTCAGCAAGATAAGCTTTCGCCTCGAGGGCAAAAGTTTAGGTTTGTCGAATATCCTTCGAATACGAGGGGATATCTGTTCTATGATACCGAGCATCGAAATGTGTTCGTAGCTCGCTTCGCAAAATTTCTAGAAGTAGAATTTTTGTCAGAAGGTGGTAATCATAGACAGGTTGAGCTTGATGAAGTCCAACCTGAAAACAACGAACCAACGGAGGAACCTGAAGTTCAAGTAGATGAAGGACCTTCAACACACACACTTCGTAGGTCGGAAAGGGTATCTAGAGCTCCTGAATGCTTGTATTTGATACAAGAAAAGAGTCTGGATGTTCTCTTAGTTGAAGAGACAGATCCTTTCACCTATAGAGAATCGATGTTGGACATCGACTCCGTGAAATGGAAAAGTGCCATGAAATCCGAGATAGACTCAATGCATGGGAATCAAGTTTGGGACTTGGTTCCGCTTCCCGAAGGAATTGTTCCTATCGGTTGTAAATGGGTTTACAAGAGGAAGCACAGGCCTGATGGTAAGTTTGAGACTTACAAGGCCCGACTGGTAGCAAAAGGTTACACGCAGCGACCTGGCATCGACTACGATGAAACTTTTTCACCAGTAGCAATGCTTAAGTCTATCCGGATTTTACTTTCTATAGCTGCGTATCATGACTACGAGATTTGGCAAATGGATGTCAAAATGGCTTTTCTAAATGGATTTCTTGATGAAGAAATCTATATGGAACAGCCGGAAGGTTTTGCGTCCAGCGAAAACTCGGGTATGGTATGTAAGCTTAAGAAGTCCATTTATGGACTTAAACAAGCTTCACGAAGTTGGAATCTTCGATTCGACGAGATTATTAGATCGTCTGGTTTTCTCAAGAATTCGGAAGAATCCTGTGTATATCAGAAGGCCAGTGGGAGCATGGTCGTATTTTTAGTCCTATATGTTGATGACATCCTAATCATTGGGAATGATATAGGTATGTTACAAAGCGTCAAAGCATACCTCTGTAAGAATTTCTCCATGAAGGACCTGGGAGAAGCTTCCTATGTTTTAGGGATAAAACTCTATAGAGATAGACAAAGGAGGCTGATTGAGTTATCCCAATCGTACATATATAAGATCTTGGAACGGTATAGTTTTGGTAACTGTAAGACAGCAAACATACCGTTCAGACATGAGATTCATCTTTCTAAGAAGATGTGTCCAGAAACAGAAGATGAGAATGTTAGAATGTCTAACCAACCTTATGCTTCGTGTTTGGGTAGCATAATGTATGCCATGTTATCTACGAGGCCTATCAGTTTCGCTGTTAGCGTAACTAGTCGATATCAGTACAATCCAGGTAATGACCATTGGATGGCCATTAAACATATCCTAAAGTATCTTAAAGGTACCAATGATAAGTTAATAATTTATGGAGGAGGAAACGAACTGCAGGTTAATGGGTATACAGACTTCGATTTCCATCGGATCCCGATGATAGAAAGTCTACATCTGGATTTGTCTTTACCCTTAACGGAGGTGCATTTGTTGGAAGAGTTCCAAACAGGGATCGACAGCTGATTCCACCACTGAGGCGGAATATATTGCAGCTTCTGAAGCTGCAAAAGAGGCTGTGTGGATAAAGAACTTTATCACAGAATTGGGAGTTGTCCTAAGTATCGAGAATGCGATTCCGTTATACTGTGATAATACTGGAGCCTTTGCGCAAGCAAAGGAACCGAGGGCGCATCAGAAGTCGAAGCATGTGGAACGCAAGTACCACATCATTCGAGAGATTGTGTCGCGAGGGGATATTGTCGTGTGCAAGGTACCGAGTGAAGATAATGTAGCAGACCCGCTGACGAAGGCCATACCTCCAAAGCTGTTTGATAAACACGTGGAGTCGATGGGTATTAGATACAATCGATATTGAGACTAGAGCAAGTGGGAGATTTTGTTGGGGTTGGTGCTCAGAGCACCAATTCCCGGTTGTATTTCTTTTGAATACTTCGGTAAAACATTATTATTATGAATAATATATGCAGTTTCTATAATATAATCTATCTTTTTATATGGTAAAGACGTAATGACCTTAGAATGATTAGTCATGGTACTGTTGCAAAAGCGTCGCAACTGACATTGAGTAGTATCATGATGTTGTCATTCTCAGACTGTTCCTGGTCAAGGTTTACACTACTTGGTCAGTATAGTAAACCCGTTGAGACCAGTACATGTCGTATACTGGAATATATGATTCCAATGGTTTTCTCAATGAACCATTAGTCTTGGAGACTAGTATAGACGTGTAGGTGTTTATAGCGGATAAACACTGAACGACTCACCGAAGATTCTAATGGATGGTACACCAACGTCAATAAGAATCTTCTCGGGTTGAGTAGCACTTGTGATTCTTAGACTTGAGATGCCATTGTGGGCACATGAGACATCTTCTACACTTAGATGGCAGTCACGTCACCGATCTATTTAGATCAGACCTCCACCTGTTCGTTGGGTGTAGATAGATCCTCAGGGTGTCCTATGTGTATCAAGAAAGGATCCGTCAGTTCTGTGTACCAGAGCATAAGTAGTTCATATGATTAGCAATCAGATAAAACCATGGGCCCGTGGTAAAGTTTAGAAGCTAGTTCAAAACATTCTTTTAGAGATTGCTAATAGAATAGTCGACTGGATAATCCCCATAGAGATTTGACGTTTACATCTATATCTCTGGGATTAATCCGGATACATGTGACGGAGGAATTATACATTTGCCATGACCTCGACCTGTATGATTCAGCGAGATTTTCCGTGATCGTCATAATTTATGGGTGGATATATTATGGACACGAAATTTGATTTCGTGACGGATATACCTGAATCTAGAGAGTCTCAATAATGAAATATACTCGTAGAGCACTAGAGCAACACATATAAATAATGTTGATTATTTATAAAGTCGTTTAAATGTTAAACGCAAAATTACATGCTTAGGGACCCGATAGTCCTTTCCTTAATTATTGTGTATTTACATTTAATACTTGATTAATTTAAATACATATTAATTAATAGTCAAATTGAGATATTTGACTAATATCATAAATGTATATATGTATTTAATATTTAATGTAAATATAATACATATATTTAATATATTTGTATTTAATTAATTAATTATTTATTTAATTGTTAAATGATTAAATTAATTAAAATATAAATATTTTAAGATTTAGATATTTGTTTTACGGCTTAGTTGCCTTTGTTGACCAATTGATAAATATCTAATAAAGTGTTTTTTTGGATATTTAGTCAAGTTGATCAAATTATTGTTAAATGAAATTGAAATTAAAAATTGCCAAATAAATGCTTGTGATATTCGGCCAAGGGTAAATTATTACAAGTATATATTGTTTTCATTTCATCTTCATTTGATAACCTAATACACTTTAACCTAAACTCCATTAAAAAAAAACCAAAGAAGCTTGTGAAGAAGAAAGGATAAAATCAAAGAAAGGCTTGGATTTAGTAAGTTTTCTCAACTTACTATTAGATAGGAAAATATTCCTTATGATCTAGGCTACATCTTATGATGTTCTTAAGTTATTCTTTTCTTTATTCTTTGTGTTTTTGGTGAATGGAAGTTTGATGGAAGTGTTGAGCATGTATGATGAATGAAGCTTATAACTATTGTAGTAATAAGTATTTTTTTATGGTTTTGGAAGCCTTGTTGCTAATCTAGAGTTGTTGATCCACTCTAAGATGACCTAGATTTGATCTTGAGTTGTTTCATTGTGTTGAGACTTTGATTGGATGGAAGAATGATGATTAAAGTAATTGATTTAACCAATTTGGTCTAATTTGTTCATTTTGAAGAATTTGAAAAATTCTGTTTCATGACCAATTCCAAATTTGGGGATTTTCATTTATGTTGTGTATTTGGATGTGTATATGATGAATATAAAGTTCCATGTTGATTGTATTACATCTTGATGTGTTTTGATGCATGAAATGACAAAATGCACAAACCCCCCCTAATGGAGCTCTTGGCCAAATGGCTTAAATTTGGGGACTTTGGTTGCT